>JBBGZY010000463.1:600000-832500 GCA_037952925.1 Lithobates clamitans
TATTTATTAGATGATTTGATTGTAAATATTCCCAATTTCTTAGTTTCCCCCCGAGTTTAGTCTCCAGTTCTTGTGCCGATTCCAACTTCCCTCTCCTTGTGATGTCTTTAATTAGTGGATTTTTTATTTTAAATCTTCAAAAAATATCTTCACCCTGTGTAAAAAAAATTGTTCCCGTAAGGGATGTCAGTGGTGACTTATGTGTCCATTTTTGTTTCCTGTGTAGTGCATCCCATATTCTGAATACATTTTTTGTCACCTTGTGTGTGTTGGGGTGTAGTGTTCTATATTTATTTAATATCCAAATATTTTTGTGAAGCGTAGTTTTACTTAAAGTGTTTTCCATTACAATCCATTTTTTTTTTCATTTTCTTTTGTCTATTCTATCATCAATTGCTGGTGTTCTGATCCCATTAATACCACAGGCAGGTAGCTGCAGTATTTACAGTTAGTGTACTGTGTCCTCTGCACAGTGTGCATCTAAAGCTACCTGAAAACAATTGCTGTTGTTCTGATCCTAGTAATACCACAGGCAGGCAGCTGCAGTATTTACAGTTAGTGTACTGTGTCCTCTGCATAGTGTGCACCTAAAGCTACCTGAAGACAATTGCTGGAGTTCTGATTCTATTAATACCACAGGCAGGCAGCTGCAGGATTTACAGTTAGTGTACTGTGTCCTCTGCACAGTGTGCACCTATAGCTACTTGAAGACAATTGATGGTGTTCTGATCCTATTAACACCACAGGCAGGCAGCTGCAGTATTTAAAGTTAGTGTACTGTGTCCTCTGCACAGTGTGCACCTAAAGCTACCTGAAGACAATTGCTGTTGTTCTCATACTAATAATACCACAGGCAAGCAGCTGCAGTATTTACAGTTAGTGTACTGTGTCCTCTGCACAGTGTGCACCTAAAGCTACCTGAAGACAATTGCTGGTGTTCTTCTGATCATATTAATACCCTCTGCAGGCAGCTACAGTATTTACAGTTAGTGTACTGTGTCCTCTGCACAGTGTGCACCTAAAGCTACCTAAAGAAAATTGCTGATGTTCATCTGATCCTATTAATACCACAGGCAGGCAGCTGCAGGATTTACAGTTAGTGTACTGTGTCCTCTGCACAGTGTGCACCTAAAGCTACTTGAAGACAATTGCTGTTGTTCTGATCCTATTAATACCACAGGCAGGCAGCTGCAGAATTTACAGTTAATGTACTGTGTCCTTTGCACAGTGTGCACATAAAGCTACCTGAAGAAAATTGCTGATGTTCTTCTGATCCTATTAGTACCGCAGGCAGCTTCAGTATTTACATTAAGTGTATTGTGTCCTCTGCACAGTGTGCACCTAAAGCTACCTGAAGACAATTGCTGGTGTTCTTCTGATCCTATTAACACCACAGGCAGGCAGCTGCAGTATTTATAGTTAGTGTAATGTGTCATCTGCACAGTGTGCACCTAAAGCTACCTGAAGACAATTGCTGTTGTTCTGATCCTATTTATACCACAGGCAGGCAGCTGCAGTATTTACAGTTAGTGTACTTTGTCCTCTGCACAGTGTGCACCTAAAGCTACCTAAAGACAATTGCTGGTGTTCTTCTGATCATATTAATACCCTCTGCAGGCAGCTACTGTATTTACAGTTAGTGTACTGTGTCCTCTGCACAGTGTGCACCTAAAGCTACCTAAAGACAATTGCTGGTGTTCTTCGGATCCTATTAGTACCACAAGCAGGCAGCTGCAGTATTTACAGTTAGTGTACTGTGTCATTTGCACAGTGTGCACCTAAAGCTACTTGAAGACAATTGCTGGTGTTCTGATCCTATTAATACCACAGGCAGGCAGCTGCAGTATTTACATTTAGTGTACTGTGTCCTCCGCACAGTGTGCACCTAAAGCTACCTGAAGACAATTGCTGGTGTTTTCATATTAATAATACCACAAGCAGGCAGCTACAGTATTTACAGTTAGTGTAATGTGTCATCTGCACAGTGTGCACCTAAAGCTACCTGAAGACAATTGCTGTTGTTCTAAACCTATTTATACCACAGGCAGGCAGCTGCAGTATTTACAGTTAGTGTACTGTGTCCTCTGCACAGTGTGCACCTAAAGCTACCTGAAGACAATTGCTGGTGTTCTTTTGATCCTATTAATACCACAGGCAGGCAGCTGCAGTATTTACAGTTAGTGTACTGTGTCCTTTGCACAGTGTGCATCTAAAGCTAAATGAAGAAACTTGCTGGTGTTCTTCTGATCCTATTAGTACCGCAGGCAGCTGCAGTATTTACAGTTAGTGTACTGTGTCCTCTGCACAGTGTGCACCTAAAGCTACCTGAATACAATTGCTGGTGTTCTGATCCTATTAATACCACAGGCAAGCAGCTGCAGTATTCACAGTTAGTGTACTGTGTCCTCTGCACAGTGTGCACCTAAAGCTACTTGAAGACAATTGCTGGTGTTCTTCTGATCATATTAATACCCTCTGCAGGCAGCTACAGTATTTACAGTTAGTGTACTGTGTTCTCTGAACAGTGTGCACCTAAAGCTACCTAAAGACAATTGCTGGTGTTCTTCTGATCCTATTAGTACCACAGGCATTCAGCTGCAGTATTTACATTTAGTGTACTGTGTCATCTGCACAGTGTGCACCTAAAGCTACCTGAAGACAATTGCTGGTGTTCTGATCCTATTAATACCACAGGCAGGCAGCTGCAGTATTTACAGTTAGTGTACTGTGTCCTCTGCACAGTATGCACCTAAAGCTACCTGAAGACAATTGCTGGTGTTCTTCTGATCCTATTAATACCACAGGCAGGCAGCTGCAGTATTTACAGTTAGTGTACTGTGTCCTCTGCACATTGTGCACCTAAAGCTACCTGAAGACAATTGCTGGTGTTCTTTTGATCCCATTAATACCACAGGCAGGCAGCTGCAGTATTTACAGTTAGTGTACTGTGTCCTCTGCACAGTGTGCACCTAAAGCTACCTGAAGACAATTGCTGGTGTTTTCATACTAATAATACCACAAGCAGGCAGCTGCAGTATTTACAGTTAGTGTACTGTGTCCTCTGCACAGTGTGCACCTAAAGCTACCTGAAGAAAATTGCTGGTGTTCTTCTGATCCTATTAGTACCGCAGGCAGCTGCAGTATTTACAGTTAATGTACTGTGTCCTCTGCACAGTGTGCACCTAAAGCTACCTGAATACAATTGCTGGTGTTCTGATCCTATTAATACCACAGGCAAGCAGCTGCAGTATTCACAGTTAGTGTACTGTGTCCTCTGCACAGTGTGCACCTGAAGCTACCTGAAGACAATTGCTGGTGTTCCCATACTAATAATACCAAAGGCATTCAGTTGATTCTGCTAGCTGCAGTATAATTAGTATATATATACACATCCCTGCTTTGTGCATCTCACTGCAGGCCATTAGTATGTCTGGAAAGCTCACAAGGAGAGGCAGACAGTCACAAGCCAATAAAAGAGGGCAAGCAGGCTCTGTGTCTAGAGGCACCAGTGCTGGTCATGGACACGATGCATCCTCATCAGCACGTGGCCATGGGACACGCTTGTCCTTTTTTTCGGCAGCTGGCCGTGTTGAGCCGCAACATGCCAAAGACTTAATAGAGTGGATGACCAAGCCGTCATCATCCTCATCCTCTCTCACCCAGGCTCAGGGTACTTTGTCTGGCAAAGCAGCTGCCAACGTGGCCACTTCCCTCGGCTCAATGGCATTAGTCACTCCTTCCCTAGTCCCAACATGTCCTCCTGAGGATTCCCCCGAACTGTTTGACCACAGTGTTGGGTTCATGCTCCATTAGGATGCCCAGCATTTTGAAGGCTCCAATGATGGTATCCAGCTAGAGGAAGGCAGTAACGTGAGCCCAGAGAGAGGGGGTGCCCAAGAAGGACAGCAATCTGGCAGTCATGTTCCCCCAGCTGTAGCATACTGCCAGTTTTGCTCCAGTTATGAGGAGGGAGGGGATGATGAGGAAGTCACTGACTCCATGTGGGTGCCTGATAGGAGAGAGGAGGAGGCACATCTCCAACAAAGCAGGATGCCCTCCAGGGGCCAGCTTAAGGGCAGCACACCGACTGCATCACACCGCAGAGCTCCGCATGTGCAGGGCACATTATTCCAAAAGTTCTTTGGTGTGGGCCTTTTTTGAGACAAGTGCATCTGATTGCACTGCTGCTATTTGCAACATATGTCTCAAACGTTTCTCTCAAAACATCATGCTTGACCAGACTTATGTTGACCTGCCATGCAGTTCGTTGGCAAGCGTACCGAAAAGACCCACACCAAAGAACAAAGCGGACCTCTCCTTGCTCCTCATCTGCTGGGATCTTCAACCCCACTATATCTTCAGTCCTCTCTGAAACCTGCACTGAGAGGAAAGAAGTTGTAGAATTAGGTGTGTCACAGCCAAGTACTTGCGGCAAATTTCCCTGCCCCAGCTGCTGCACCGTTGAAAGAAGTTCGCTCCCAGCCATCCACATGCCCAATGGTTGAATGCTAGCTTGGCTAAATTGCTAGCACTTCAACTGCTGCCTTTTCAGTTGGTAGACTCTGCCCTCTGCCGTGAGTTTGTGGAATGTGCGGTTCCTCAGTTAACAGGTTCCCAAACGCCACTTTTTCTCACAGAAGACGATTTTGGCTCTCTACCGGCATGTGGAAGGCAATGTCTTGGCCCCGCTGGACAGGGTGGTCAGTGGTAAGGTGCATATTACCGCTGACTCATGGTCCAGCAGGCATGGAGAGGGACGTTACCTATCTTTCACCACACACTGGGTGACTCTTCTGGCAGCTGGGAAGGATGCAGGACAGGGTGCAGTAGTGTTGGATGTTGTTCCGCCACCACGCCTCCAAAATTCTACTAGTGATTCTGCCACACCTCTCTCCTCCACTCCCTCCTCTTCTTCCTCCATGGCCTCTTCCTGTGCTGACTTGTCCTTGGAACCAGCGGTGCTCCGTAGGCGTTCAAGGAGCTACGCAAGCACGCAGGCCAAAAGATGCCATGCGGTGCTTGAGCTGGTGTGATTGGGGGACAGGAGCCACACTGGGGCAGAGATTCTGTCAGCTCTGCATGGGTGGTTGACGCCACGCCAGCTAAAGCCAGGTATGGTGGTTTGCGACAATGGCACCAACCTCCTCTCCACCCTCCGAAAGGGACAACTGACCCATGTGCCCTGTTTGGCTCATGTCCTTAACTTGGTGGTGCAGCGGTCCTTGGGCAGGTACCCTGGCTTACAGGATGTCAGGAGGCAGGCCAGGAAAGTCTGTGTGCATTTCCGCATGTCATATAATGCCAGTGCTCAGCTGGCTGACCTCCAAAAGGAATTTAACCTTCCCAAGAACCGTCTAATCTGTGACATGCCCACCAGGTGGAACTCAACGTTGGCCATGATGCAGCGGCTGCACACACAGCAGAGGGCCATCAATGAGTACCTATGCCACTATGGCACCAAGACAGGGTCAGGGGAGCTTGTTTTTTTTTTTCCCACGCCAGTGGGCTATGATCAGGGATGCATGCACTGTCCTGTCACCATTTGAGGAGGCCACGAGGATGGTGAGCAGTGACAGTGCATGCATCAGTGACACTGTCCCTCCTGTCCACCTGTTGGAGCACATGCTGCATGGAATAATGGACAAGGCACTTGAGGCAGAACAGAGGGAGAAAGAAGAGGACTTCCTTACCTCTTAAGGCCCCCTTTATCCAGACAGTGTTCCTACGTGCCCGCCGATCACACAGGAAGAAGACGAGGAGGAGGATTGTGTCAGCATGGAGGTGGAGCCTGGCACTCAGTATCAGCAGCAGTCTTCAAGGGATTATTTACAGTCCGAAGAAACCCATGGACTTGTACGTGGCTGGGAGGAGGTGGCTGCGGATCATGTCGTCCTTAGTGACTGTCAGGAAAGTCCTGTCAGTATCAGACGCCCTGTGCGGGCAGTCGCACGCATGCGCACGCGCACCAGGCGGGCTATTTAAACTGATCTGTCACATGAGAATCTTGCTGTCTGCTCTACAGCGTTACGTGTGCACTTCCTGAGAACACTTCCTGTTTACTGTGCTAGACCCGGCTTGTTCCTGATTATCCTAGCTGTCTGCCTGCATCTGATCCCGGCTTGTCTCCGACCATCCCTGCTTTCTGCCTGCATCCGACCCCGGCTTGTCTGACCACTCTTCTGCCTGACCCTTTGGCTCATCTACAGTCCGCCTGGCTATCGATCCGGCTTGTCTGACCTTCCAGTCTGCTGTCCTGTGTGTTCCAGCCTGCTATCCATTTCCAGTCTGCTGTGTGGTTCCAGTCTGCTGCAGCAGTGTTCCAGTCTGCTGTCCTGTGTGTTCCAGTCTGCTATCCAGTTCCAGTTTGCTGTGTGGTTCCAGTCTGCTGCACCAGTGTTCCAGTCTGCTGTCCTGTGTGTTCCAGCCTGCTATCCAGTTCCAGTCTGCTGTGTGGTTCCAGTCTGCTGCACCAGTGTTCCAGTCTGCTGTCCTGTGTGTTCCAGCCTGCTATCCAGTTCCAGTCTGCTGCACCAGTGTTCCAGTCTACCTACCAGATCAGCTTAATCTCCACTGCACAGTGTTTCCAGAGTTCCAGACCTACCTTCTGCTGTTGATCCTGCCAGGCACTCGTGCCACTCCTGACTCTTGTGCTTCCTGTATACCCTACCAGGGCCCTCGAGTCAGAGCCGCAAGAGAGGCCATCCCCTGCAAGTCGGGCTCGTCCACAAGGTACGTGACAGTGACCCAGAGCACTCTGGACCGAATGCCTCAGGGAACCTACGCTGCATGGCCTCCCTGATCCTGCAAAGCCTGCAGAAGGATCCTCGTATTTGTGGTATCAAGGCTAGGGATCATTACTTGCTGGCAACCCTCCTTGATCCACTTTACAAGGGTAAGGTTGCGGATCTTATCTTGCCGTCACAGGGGGAGCAGAGGATGAAACATCTTCAGGAGGCCTTGCAGAAAGGTTTGTGCAACCTGGGAGGTTACAATTTCCTGGTCCTCCTGGACAATGTGATGTTGAGGCTCGGTCAGTCACAGAAGGAGCGATGAAGAAGGTGGCCATCTGACCGATGCCTTCAGACAATTTTTTAGTCCGCAGCCCCAAGGTATGATCGGTTCTAGCAACCATTGCCAGCGTCTGATTCACATGGTGAAGGAATACCTAAGGGCAAGATCAGACTTGGAAGTGAATTAATTAGGAAGGTCTGCGCTTAGGACGTGCATAAGGGTTGCACCCTCCCCAAAAAGCCCCCTGTAGGAGGGCTCTAGAATATAGAAAAGAAAGAAGATGTGAAGGGGCGAGTGGCGCTACCTATATTTCAAATAGTGCTCTACCAAATCACTCTATATTGGCTAAATATTAAAAGACACTATTAAAAGTGCTATTGTAGAATAAATTATAACAAAACAGTTACCATAAAGGTGATAGTGTAATAGTTATCACACCTCACCTACCCCAGTAGGTGAGTACTAAAGCACTCTAGGTGTAAGCACCAATCCTACACAGGAGAAGTTGTCACCAAAAATGTAATAGCTTAAAAATTAGTGTAACATAAAAATAAATCCTCTCCTTATATTAGTGCATAAAACATCCAAACATGAATATCATGATAGTATAGTGATCCTCTGCATATAGTGTCCAAACCCAAAATACAGGATGTGAGTGAACCCAAAAACCAAATCCAAATGAGAATGCAAAGAATCGCACCAAAAAAACCAAAAAGTTACTAAAAAAAAAAAATTGCACCAAAGTCGCACCAAAATGTAATTATCGCACCATATACAAAAACATATAAGTGTATACATATAGTGTCCCAATCATAAAAATCAAGGTGTATATAAACCCAAGATGCAAAAAAAAAAAAAAAAAATCACACCAAAAAACAGAAAAAATACAAAAATCGCACCAAAATTAAAAATTGCACCAAGATGCAGTTTATCGTACCGTATACAAAGAACACATAGGTGCATTCATCCCAATGAAGGTGACTGTTCGTATTTAGAGGAATTGTAGCAGGTAACTTTAGTGATCACAGAATCTTGAAAGGTGACTTGCGTGCTCCCCCTCAAGGGTCCCCACTCACCAGACCCTACTACCCCTACAGGGGTAATGCGTATGTAGTTAGGTTGGCAGGTAACCACTGGTGTCATCCTCTGCAGTTCCTTGATCAGCCTTGGGATATCCGGGTTGTAATAGATGTAATTTTCATAATTCTCATAAAAAAGAGAAATTGGCTCCCATAGTGCAGTATTTCCAAAACTTCCGTTTATTAAAATGCAGTTCATGCAGCGTAATGCCTAGTCCCATAGGGGCTGCACTTGCTGGTATAAAACATAGGCAACTGAGCTGTAGGTGGACAGTGTGCACTCTGATTGCGTTCCACCTACTTGCTCAGCCTCCTGGAAATCACGTGATGTGCGTCGTGACGCCGTACAAGTTTCATCATAGACGTCTTCAGCAGCGATGTCTTACCACTGCATGTCACGTATTTTATAAGGGAGAGCAGCTTTTAACCCCGCCCACTTAACACCGACCCGCCCAGCTAGTACTGGGAACCAGGAACCCCATACATCGCATAACGATGTTAAATAGGAGCCCAACCCGGGGAGGACCAAATATTGTTTCAGGTGAAGGTATGTAATAATACACCCACTCTCTCACTCAGCTTATGGTTTTATGTTGAATTTTATGGTGTTATCAAGGGAGAGCGGGTGTGTAAAAATACATCTGTTAAAAATACAGTTTTTGCTATTTAACTGTCTATTTTAAGTACTCGGCTTACATTTATACATTGTCAAACTTTGCGTACAGCATCATTAAGCTGCATCACAGATAGTATGAGTTTATTTATCTTGCAGACTATTTTGTGTTACAGCAGTAAGTCATTTATAAGTGAGAAAAAAATCTGAAGCTTTAACAGTTATTTAAATGTTCAAATCATTTATTGAGATTCACATCTCTAAGGTAACTTCTATAATGATCCTAGCCAAGTACGTCCCTTTTTTCTTTCAAACGATTGCAGCTAAAACTTGTGGTTTTTAATGACATGTATACATATTTTACCCAGAATTATTACAATGACCTGTTTATTTAGAGCTGATACTAAGGAGTATTGTGTTGAAAGACAATTATCTTGAGGTTGTATGAGCTGAGCTTGGCATTTTCTCTCTTGAGCTGCAGGGAGCAGAACGTTTGTTACAGATGGATATCACGTAGAAGCTTGCAGCACCTACAAATGTTGCCAATTCAAGCTTATCTAATAAAGATTCTGATAATCTAGACCAAACAAAAAGCACTGAAGTCTGAAACTAACTAATCCAATTTGATTAGCTCTCCTCTGGTCCTGAATTCACCATCGTTTATAAATTTAATTCAGTGAGATGTTGTTACCCATCATACAGATACACCCAGGGTTGGGGGAGCAGTGAAAGAGGTCCGGAGTTAGAGTAGTGAAGACAGTCGGATACTGAATTGGCTCACTGGCCTGTAATAAATACTGCAGAAAAGCTGAATAATATTTAAGTAGTAAACAGTTCATGTAGTAAGAGAAGGGTTAAAGCTGATCTCCCACAATTACATCAATCTAATAAAATTGCTAACATGGTAACATATCTTTCAATAAAATAATACCCAATATTCTTGCTTTTTAGGTCCTTGTTCAGGCACTTTCTTATATTGGCTGACAATGCTTTTTTCCCTCCTTTGCAGTCACTCTGCACATGCACTTCCAGTTTTGCTACAGGCAAAAATTAAAGTATAACTTAAGGCAATTTTTTTTCAGTTTTGTATAGAGTGGAAATGGATTAGAACAGTTGTCAGGATTTTATTGATAAGTTAATAGTGCTCCAGATAAGCAGAGACAAGGGAAAAAAGGGGCAAAAAGCAGCTAGAGAGATCCTTCTTTAGTAGTACGTACAATGCTGTGAAAAAGTAGTTACCCCCTTCCTGATTTTTTATTTTTTTGCATGTTTCTCACACTTAAATGATTCAGATCATCAAACAAACTTTAATATTACACAAAGATAAGCCGAGCAAATCCAAGATGCAGTTTTTAAATTATTATTTTCATTAATAAGGGAAAAAAAAACTTTGGGTTATGCAGCAGAACAATGATCCAAAACACAACAGCAAGACCACCTCCAAATGGTTCAAACAAAGCAAAATTTAGGTTTTGGAGTGGCCTAGTCAAAGCTCGGACTTAAATCCAATTGAGTTGCTGCATCATGAATTTACACAGGCCAGCCATTCTGGAAAACCCTCCAATGTGGCTGAATTAAAACAATTCTGCAAAGAAGAGTGGGCCAAAATTGCTCCACAGCAATGTGAAAGACTCATTGCCAGTTATTGCAAACGCTTGATTGCAGTTGTTGCTGCCAAGGGTGGCACAACCAGTTATTAGGTTTAGGGGCAATCACTTTTTCACATAAAGCCAGGCAGGTTTGGACAGCTTTTTTGCCTTAATAAATGAAACCATAATTTAAAAACTGCATTTTTATTTACTCGGGTTATCTTTGTGTAATAACAAACTTTGTTTGATGATCTGAGTCATTTGAGACCCCTTCCAGATGGGCTTGTCAGTGTACGCTGATCACCACTGAGCAGACGGATGACAGGTCCATCTCACTGTGCAGAGATGGACCTGTCAAAGCTCCGCTGTCCTCTACAGTGATGGGATGAAAATGGACCACCTGTCTGTTTTCTTCCGATCCTATTCGATCAGATTCTCCAAACGGATGGAAAATAGGGTTTCCATCTGTCTGGATTTCATGGACAGGATCGGATCAGATAGCGGCAGATCTCAGCGGACATGTCACCGCTGACATCTGCTGCTCCATAGAGGTGCATGGAGCATCCAATCAGGTCCATCTGAAAAACTGACAGGCAGACCTAATCGTAAAGCCCGTGTGAACGGGGCCTAAGTGTGGCAATTATGGCAAAAAAAGAAAAATCAGAAAGGGGGCAAATACTTTTTCACAGCATTGTATATGAAAAGTATGACCAAAAGTGCAGCAAGCATATACTAAAGGCCCCTACACAAGATACGAAAATCGGATGGAAAAATTTGTACGACAAGCTATCTGCCGATTTTCGGATCGTTAGTACGGTGCTTTGGACAGCTGATTTTGCTTTTTCATCAGACAAAAGCTGGATGTGCAGACTATAAAATTTTTGTCGGATGTGAACTCAACGTCTGATTTTCGTTTCATTAGTATGGTTTTCGTACGAAGAAAATCTTAAGAGCAAAACTATGCATGCTCAGAAACGAAAGAACACATACAAAACTATTGAACACATTACGTCACTTCTGACTTTGTATTCTGTCGTAAGGAAACTTTTGTATTGTGAGTAACCTCTTCACTAGGGATGAGCCGAACACCCCCCTGTTCGGTTCGCACCAGAACATGCGAACAGGAAAAAAATTCGTTCGAACACGCGAACACCGTTAAAGTCTATGGGACACGAACATGAATAATCAAAAGTGCTAATTTTAAAGGCTAATATGCAAGTTATTGTCAATAAAAGTGTTTGGGGACCTGGGTCCTGCCCCAGGGGACATGGATCAATGCAAAAAAAAGTTTTAAAAACGGCCGTTTTTTCAGGAGCAGTGATTTTAATAATGCTTAAAGTCAAACAATAAAAGTGTAATATCCCTTTAAATTTCATACCTGGGGGGTGTCTATAGTATGCCTGTAAAGGGGCGCATGTTTCCCGTGTTTAGAACAGTCTGACAGCAAAATGACATTTTGAAGGAAAAAACTCATTTAAAACTACCCGCGGCTATTGCATTGCCGACAATACACATAGAAGTTCATTGATAAAAACGGCATGGGAATTCCCCACAGGGCAACCCCGAACCAAAATTAAAAAAAAAAAAATGATGTGGGAGTCCCCCTAAATTCCATACAAGGCCCTTCAGGTCTGGTATGGATATTAAGGGGAACCCCAGCCAAAATTTAAAAAAAAAATTGACGTGGGGTTCCCCCTAAATTCCATACCAGACCCTTCAGGTCTGGTATGGATTTTAAGGGGAACCCCGCGCCCAAAAAAAAAAAAAAAACGGCGTGGGGTCCCCCTAAAAATCCATACCAGACCCTTATCCGAGCACGCAACCTGGCAGGCCGCAGGAAAAGAGGGGGGGACGAGAGTGCGGCCCCCCCCCTCCTGAACCATACCAGGCCACATGCCCTCAACATTGGGAGGGTGCTTTGGGGTAGCCCCCCAAAGCACCTTGTCCCCATGTTGATGAAGACAAGGGCCTCATTCCCACAACCGTGGCCGGTGGTTGTGGGGGTCTGCGGGCGGGGGGCTTATCGGAATCTGGAAGCCCCCTTTAACAAGGGGACCCCCAGATCCCGGCCCCCCCCCTGTGTGAAATGGTAAGGGGGTACTTACCCCTACCATTTCACTAAAAAACTGTCAAAAATGTTAAAAATGACAAGAGACAGTTTTTGACAATTCCTTTATTTAAATGCTTCTTCTTTCTTCCTTCATCTTCTTCTTCTTCTGGTTCTTCTGGCTCTTCTGGTTCTTCCTCCGGCGTTCTCGTCCAGCATCTCCTCCGCGGCGTCTTCTATCTTCTTCTCCTCGGGCCGCTCCGCACCCATGGCATGAGGGGGGAGGCTCCCGCTCTTCTCTTCATCTTCTTCTTCATCTTCATCTTCTTCTTCATCTTCTTCTTCTTCTTCTTCTCTTCTTCCTTCTTCATTTCTTCTGCGGGCCGCTCCGCATCCATGCATGGAGGGAGGCTCCCGCTGTGTGACGGCGTCTCTTCGTCTGACGGTTCTTAAATAACGGGGGGCGGGGCCACCCGGTGACCCCGCCCCCCTCTGACGCACGGGACATGACGGGACTTCCTTGTGGCATTCCCCGTGACGTCACAGGGAAGTCCCGTCAATTCACCGTGCGTCAGAGGGGGGCGGGGTCACCGGATGGCCCCGCCCCCCGTTATTTAAGAACCGTCAGACGAAGAGACGCCGTCACACAGCGGGAGCCTCCCACCATGCCACAGCATGGCTGCGGAGCGGCCCGCAGAAGAAATGAAGAAGGAAGAAGAGATGAAGAAGAGAAGAAGAAGAAGAAGAAGAAGATGAAGAAGAAGATGAAGAAGAAGATGAAGAGAAGAGCGGGAGCCTCCCCCCTCATGCCATGGGTGCGGAGCGGCCCGAGGAGAAGAAGATAGAAGACGCCGCGGAGGAGATGCTGGACGAGAACGCCGGAGGAAGAACCAGAAGAGCCAGAAGAACCAGAAGAAGAAGAAGATGAAGGAAGAAAGAAGAAGCATTTAAATAAAGGAATTGTCAAAAACTGTCTCTTGTCATTTTTAACATTTTTGACAGTTTTTTAGTGAAATGGTAGGGGTAAGTACCCCCTTACCATTTCACACAGGGGGGGGGCCGGGATCTGGGGGTCCCCTTGTTAAAGGGGGCTTCCAGATTCCGATAAGCCCCCCGCCCGTAGACCCCCACAACCACCGGCCACGGTTGTGGGGATGAGGCCCTTGTCTTCATCAACATGGGGACAAGGTGTTTTGGGGGGCTACCCCAAAGCACCCTCCCAATGTTGAGGGCATGTGGCCTGGTACGGTTCAGGAGGGGGGGGGGCCGCACTCTCGTCCCCCCCTCTTTTCCTGCGGCCTGCCAGGTTGCGTGCTCGGATAAGGGTCTGGTATGGATTTTTAGGGGGACCCCACGCTGTTTTTTTTGTTTTTTTTGGCGCGGGGTTCCCCTTAAAATCCATACCAGACCTGAAGGGTCTGGTATGGAATTTAGGGGGAACCCCACGTCAATTTTTTTTAAAAATTTTGGCTGGGGTTCCCCTTAATATCCATACCAGACCTGAAGGGCCTTGTATGGAATTTAGGGGGACCCCCACATCATTTTTTTTTTTTTATTTTGGTTCGGGGTTGCCCTGTGGGGAATTCCCATGCCGTTTTTATCAATGAACTTCTATGTGTATTGTCGGCAATGCAATAGCCGCGGGTAGTTTTAAATGAGTTTTTTCCTTCCAAATGTCATTTTGCTGTCAGACTGTTCTAAACACGGGAAACATGCGCCCCTTTACAGGCATACTATAGACACCCCCCAGGTACGAAATTTAAAGGGATATTACACTTTTATTGTTTGACTTTAAGCATTAATAAAATCACTGCTCCTGAAAAAACGTCCGTTTTTAAAACTTTTTTTTGCATTGATCCATGTCCCCTGGGGCAGGACCCGGGTCCCCAAACACTTTTTATGACAATAACTTGCATATAAGCCTTTAAAATTAGCACTTTTGATTTCTCCCATAGACTTTTAAAGGGTGTTCCGCGGCATTCGAATTTGCCGCGAACACCCCAAATTGTTCGCTGTTCGGCGAACTTGCGAACAGCCAATGTTCGAGTAGAACATGAGTTCGACTCGAACTCGAAGCTCATCCCTACTCTTCACTTTCGACATGAGACTAGCATGCCACAAAAAACAGACTTTCGGTCGTCCGAAAATCTAAGCGTGTGTACGAGGCTTAACATTCATAGGATTACTAGATATCTGTCCTGGAGTCAAGCAATTTATTTTAGTACATGTGGAGAATATAACTGTTTCCATGCAGAGTGTGGGGAGTCACACTCAAAGCTTGTCTGAGTTCTCCAGAGATTCTTGTACTGCGCTAACCTGCGATCAAATTTGGTGAACGAGCATACATACATTTACATTTATTCGGAATGTATGATAATATTACTCAGATTGATTAATGAGATTATGGATATGAAATGTCCTGGTCTATAATGTGCCTGTAGAATACGTGGCAGCAAAGGTATGTACACTTCATGTAGATATGTGTGTTTATATGAGCAGAATGAACAAAACATTGTTATATAAATGCTGAAATGTTTTGGGTCATGTTCAGAAAAAGGCTTTAAATGTATTATGACAGTGCTAGGTCCTGCCACAGTGTAAAAAGGTGGTAAATGGCATGCAGGTTTTTCAAGGAGGCAGTCTGATGGGCTCTAGAATAGCTTTTATGAAAATAAGATTGTTTTTCAATTTTCACTGGGTTTTGTAAATCTGAGATTGGGTTCTGCAGTCCAAAGGCCTCAAAGAGCCTTGGGAGGGAAGAAGCCTCTAACCCTATGTCCAGGTCTTACCAGAGACTATCAGGCTGTGTGTGCACAGCTCTTATAATCAAGGGCCTGGCAGTAGTTCAGGGCTCCACCCAAAAGGCAGTAGGTCTCCTACCCAGAGGCCAGGGCATGGGTCAGAGCATCAGGGAGCTGCAAAAGAGAGGTTCAGAGTTGCACATAAGCACACTGGCACTGACGGATGGTCTAATGCCCCATACACACAATCAGATTTTCCGACAACAAATGTTGGATGTGAGCTTGTTGGCGGAAAGTCCGACCGTGTGTATGCTCCATTGAACATTTGTTGTCTGACTTTCTGCCAACAAATGTTGGCTAGCTGGTTCTCAAATTTTCCGCCAATATATGTTTGTTGTCGGACTTTCCAATCGTGTGTACACAAGTCCATCGGACAAAAGTCCACACATGCTCGGAATCAAGTGTGAGCCAGAGATATAACTAGCGCTCATAATGGAGATATCACGTACGTCTTGTAAGTCACTACATTCATAATTATTGGCTAACATTTGTGTGACCGTGTGTATGCAAGACAAGTTGGAGACAACATCCTTCGAACAAAAATCCATGTTTTTTGTTGTCGGAAAGTCCGATCCTGTGTACGGGGCATTAGAGTTCAGACCAAATGCCTAGTCTTGTAATTTTACATTGAGGAGCATTCTTCTGAAATGTTTGAACATTTTTAAATACAGCTTTTCACAGATTGGTGAACCTCTGCACATCTTCCTAAGAGCTCTTTTTATACCAAATCATGTTACTGACCTGTTGCCAATTAACCTAATTAGTTGCAAAATAACCTTCCAGCTCTTCCATATTAGTACCACTTACTTTGCCAGTTATTTTGTTGCCCTGTCCCAATTTTTTTGAGACATGATGCTGCCATCAATTTCAAAATTACCTTAATTTTTTCTTAAAATGTTACAGTATCTTGGGTCTCATTGTATGACTATACTACAGGCATTAAATAGTGGGGAGCAGAAATGTGCCCTTTTCGCTGATGATATATTTTTTTTTTTTGTAATTTTTTATTTTCAATAAGTTTTTCAACAAATATATATCAGCTTAACAGAAAGTCATGACAGTTTGCATAGAAACAATCAAAATAAAAGTAGTGCAAACATTGTAAAGGAAAGAAACATGGTGAGGATATCTGTATAGATAGAAGTCAGCTTCTTCCCAAATTGGGCCATATATACTAAGAAATAGGGATGAGCTTCGTGTTCGAGTCGAACCCATGTTCGACTCGAACATCGGCTGTTCGCCCGTTCGCCGAATTGCGAACGATATGGGCCGTTCGCGCCAAATTCGTGTGGCGCGTCACGGCCCATAATTCACTGCGGCATCGCAGTGCATTGCTGGCTGATTATTGGCCAAGCATGCACTATGACCCGCATGCTTGGCCAATCACAGCGCCGTCAGTAGAGAGACTGTAATTGGCCAAAGCCAGGGTGGCTTTGGCCAATTATGGCTCAGGGGATTTAGTACACACCCCACACTATATAAGGCCGCCTGCACGGCGGCCCTGTGTAGTGTGTGTTCCGGTGTGCTGAGAGATAGAGAGAGAGAGAGACAGTGTCATTTGATTTGAGTTAGATAGATTAGGCAGAACAGTCAGTCAGTTAGCTGCACTTACAGTGTATTGTGTATATATATGCATCCCAGGTGTTGCATATATATATATACACTGTATTCAGTTTAGCTAGATCCGTTCCTGTTATCTTCTATCTAGACTATTTACATTTAGTGCAGTGTGTCCTGCTCACAGTGTTCAGCTAGATCCGTTCCTGCTATTTACATTCAGTGCAGTGCGTCCTGCTCACAGTGTTCAGCTAGATCCGTTCCTGGTATTTACATTTAGTGCAGTGCGTCCTGCTCACAGTGTTCAGCTAGATCCGTTCCTGCTATTTACATTCAGTGCAGTGCGTCCTGCTCACAGTGTTCAGCTAGATCCGTTCCTGCTATTTACATTCAGTGCAGTGCGTCCTGCTCACAGTGTTCAGCTAGATCCGTTCCTGGTATTTACATTTAGTGCAGTGCGTCCTGCTCACAGTGTTCAGCTAGATCCGTTCCTGCTATTTACATTCAGTGCAGTGCGTCCTGCTCACAGTGTTCAGCTAGATCCGTTCCTGGTATTTACATTTAGTGCAGTGCGTCCTGCTCACAGTGTTCAGCTAGATCCGTTCCTGCTATTTACATTCAGTGCAGTGCGTCCTGCTCACAGTGTTCAGCTAGATCCGTTCCTGCTATTTACATTCAGTGCAGTGCGTCCTGCTCACAGTGTTCAGCTAGATCCGTTCCTGGTATTTACATTTAGTGCAGTGCGTCCTGCTCACAGTGTTCAGCTAGATCCGTTCCTGCTATTTACATTCAGTGCAGTGCGTCCTGCTCACAGTGTTCAGCTAGATCCATTCCTGGTATTTACATTTAGTGCAGTGCGTCCTGCTCACAGTGTTCAGCTAGATCCGTTCCTGCTATTTACATTCAGTGCAGTGCGTCCTGCTCACAGTGTTCAGCTAGATCCGTTCCTGCTATTTACATTCAGTGCAGTGCGTCCTGCTCACAGTGTTCAGCTAGATCCGTTCCTGGTATTTACATTTAGTGCAGTGCGTCCTGCTCACAGTGTTCAGCTAGATCCGTTCCTGCTATTTACATTCAGTGCAGTGCGTCCTGCTCACAGTGTTCAGCTAGATCCGTTCCTGGTATTTACATTTAGTGCAGTGCGTCCTGCTCACAGTGTTCAGCTAGATCCGTTCCTGCTATTTACATTCAGTGCAGTGCGTCCTGCTCACAGTGTTCAGCTAGATCCGTTCCTGCTATTTACATTCAGTGCAGTGCGTCCTGCTCACAGTGTTCAGCTAGATCCGTTCCTGGTATTTACATTTAGTGCAGTGCGTCCTGCTCACAGTGTTCAGCTAGATCCGTTCCTGCTATTTACATTCAGTGCAGTGCGTCCTGCTCACAGTGTTCAGCTAGATCCGTTCCTGGTATTTACATTTAGTGCAGTGCGTCCTGCTCACAGTGTTCAGCTAGATCCGTTCCTGCTATTTACATTCAGTGCAGTGCGTCCTGCTCACAGTGTTCAGCTAGATCCGTTCCTGCTATTTACATTCAGTGCAGTGCGTCCTGCTCACAGTGTTCAGCTAGATCCGTTCCTGGTATTTACATTTAGTGCAGTGCGTCCTGCTCACAGTGTTCAGCTAGATCCGTTCCTGCTATTTACATTCAGTGCAGTGCGTCCTGCTCACAGTGATCAGCTAGATCCGTTCCTGGTATTTACATTTAGTGCAGTGCGTCCTGCTCACAGTGTTCAGCTACATCCGTTCCTGCTATTTACATTCAGTGCAGTGCGTCCTGCTCACAGTGTTCAGCTAGATCCGTTCCTGCTATTTACATTCAGTGCAGTGCGTCCTGCTCACAGTGTTCAGCTAGATCCGTTCCTGGTATTTACATTTAGTGCAGTGCGTCCTGCTCACAGTGTTCAGCTAGATCCGTTCCTGCTATTTACATTCAGTGCAGTGCGTCCTGCTCACAGTGTTCAGCTAGATCCGTTCCTGGTATTTACATTTAGTGCAGTGCGTCCTGCTCACAGTGTTCAGCTACATCCGTTCCTGCTATTTACATTCAGTGCAGTGCGTCCTGCTCACAGTGTTCAGCTAGATCCGTTCCTGCTATTTACATTCAGTGCAGTGCGTCCTGCTCACAGTGTTCAGCTAGATCCGTTCCTGGTATTTACATTTAGTGCAGTGCGTCCTGCTCACAGTGTTCAGCTAGATCCGTTCCTGCTATTTACATTCAGTGCAGTGCGTCCTGCTCACAGTGTTCAGCTAGATCCGTTCCTGGTATTTACATTTAGTGCAGTGCGTCCTGCTCACAGTGTTCAGCTAGATCCGTTCCTGCTATTTACATTCAGTGCAGTGCGTCCTGCTCACAGTGTTCAGCTAGATCCGTTCCTGCTATTTACATTCAGTGCAGTGCGTCCTGCTCACAGTGTTCAGCTAGATCCGTTCCTGCTATTTACATTCAGTGCAGTGCGTCCTGCTCACAGTGTTCAGCTAGATCCGTTCCTGGTATTTACATTTAGTGCAGTGCGTCCTGCTCACAGTGTTCAGCTAGATCCGTTCCTGCTATTTACATTCAGTGCAGTGCGTCCTGCTCACAGTGTTCAGCTAGATCCGTTCCTGCTATTTACATTTAGTGCAGTGCGTCCTGCTCACAGTGTTCAGCTAGATCCGTTCCTGCTATTTACATTCAGTGCAGTGCGTCCTGCTCACAGTGTTCAGCTAGATCCGTTCCTGCTATTTACATTCAGTGCAGTGCGTCCTGCTCACAGTGTTCAGCTAGATCCGTTCCTGGTATTTACATTTAGTGCAGTGCGTCCTGCTCACAGTGTTCAGCTAGATCCGTTCCTGCTATTTACATTCAGTGCAGTGCGTCCTGCTCACAGTGTTCAGCTAGATCCGTTCCTGGTATTTACATTTAGTGCAGTGCGTCCTGCTCACAGTGTTCAGCTACATCCGTTCCTGCTATTTACATTCAGTGCAGTGCGTCCTGCTCACAGTGTTCAGCTAGATCCGTTCCTGCTATTTACATTCAGTGCAGTGCGTCCTGCTCACAGTGTTCAGCTAGATCCGTTCCTGTTATTTACATTTAGTGCAGTGCGTCCTGCTCACAGTGTTCAGCTAGATCCGTTCCTGCTATTTACATTCAGTGCAGTGCGTCCTGCTCACAGTGTTCAGCTAGATCCGTTCCTGGTATTTACATTTAGTGCAGTGCGTCCTGCTCACAGTGTTCAGCTAGATCCGTTCCTGCTATTTACATTCAGTGCAGTGCGTCCTGCTCACAGTGTTCAGCTAGATCCGTTCCTGGTATTTACATTTAGTGCAGTGCGTCCTGCTCACAGTGTTCAGCTAGATCCGTTCCTGGTATTTACATTTAGTGCAGTGCGTCCTGCTCACAGTGTTCAGCTAGATCCGTTCCTGCTATTTACATTCAGTGCAGTGCGTCCTGCTCACAGTGTTCAGCTAGATCCGTTCCTGGTATTTACATTTAGTGCAGTGCGTCCTGCTCACAGTGTTCAGCTACATCCGTTCCTGCTATTTACATTCAGTGCAGTGCGTCCTGCTCACAGTGTTCAGCTAGATCCGTTCCTGCTATTTACATTCAGTGCAGTGCGTCCTGCTCACAGTGTTCAGCTAGATCCGTTCCTGGTATTTACATTTAGTGCAGTGCGTCCTGCTCACAGTGTTCAGCTAGATCCGTTCCTGCTATTTACATTCAGTGCAGTGCGTCCTGCTCACAGTGTTCAGCTAGATCCGTTCCTGGTATTTACATTTAGTGCAGTGCGTCCTGCTCACAGTGTTCAGCTACATCCGTTCCTGCTATTTACATTCAGTGCAGTGCGTCCTGCTCACAGTGTTCAGCTAGATCCGTTCCTGCTATTTACATTCAGTGCAGTGCGTCCTGCTCACAGTGTTCAGCTAGATCCGTTCCTGCTATTTACATTCAGTGCAGTGCGTCCTGCTCACAGTGTTCAGCTAGATCCGTTCCTGATATTTACATTTAGTGCAGTGCGTCCTGCTCACAGTGTTCAGCTAGATCCGTTCCTGCTATTTACATTCAGTGCAGTGCGTCCTGCTCACAGTGTTCAGCTAGATCCGTTCCTGGTATTTACATTTAGTGCAGTGCGTCCTGCTCACAGTGTTCAGCTAGATCCGTTCCTGCTATTTACATTCAGTGCAGTGCGTCCTGCTCACAGTGTTCAGCTAGATCCGTTCCTGCTATTTACATTCAGTGCAGTGCGTCCTGCTCACAGTGTTCAGCTAGATCCGTTCCTGGTATTTACATTTAGTGCAGTGCGTCCTGCTCACAGTGTTCAGCTAGATCCGTTCCTGCTATTTACATTCAGTGCAGTGCGTCCTGCTCACAGTGTTCAGCTAGATCCGTTCCTGGTATTTACATTTAGTGCAGTGCGTCCTGCTCACAGTGTTCAGCTAGATCCGTTCCTGCTATTTACATTCAGTGCAGTGCGTCCTGCTCACAGTGTTCAGCTAGATCCGTTCCTGCTATTTACATTCAGTGCAGTGCGTCCTGCTCACAGTGTTCAGCTAGATCCGTTCCTGGTATTTACATTTAGTGCAGTGCGTCCTGCTCACAGTGTTCAGCTAGATCCGTTCCTGCTATTTACATTCAGTGCAGTGCGTCCTGCTCACAGTGTTCAGCTAGATCCGTTCCTGGTATTTACATTTAGTGCAGTGCGTCCTGCTCACAGTGTTCAGCTACATCCGTTCCTGCTATTTACATTCAGTGCAGTGCGTCCTGCTCACAGTGTTCAGCTAGATCCGTTCCTGCTATTTACATTCAGTGCAGTGCGTCCTGCTCACAGTGTTCAGCTAGATCCGTTCCTGGTATTTACATTTAGTGCAGTGCGTCCTGCTCACAGTGTTCAGCTAGATCCGTTCCTGCTATTTACATTCAGTGCAGTGCGTCCTGCTCACAGTGTTCAGCTAGATCCGTTCCTGCTATATACATTTAGTGCAGTACGTCCTGCTCACAGTGTTCAGCTAGATCCGTTCCTGTTATCTTCCTACTGACAGGCAGGCTTGTCTGGTTACAGTATATAAAGCTACCTGAAGAAAATTACAGGTGTTCTTTTTGATCCTATTAGTACCACGGTCAGGCAGCTAGACTATTTACATTTAGTACAGTGTGTCCTGCTCACAGTGTTCAGCTAGATCCGTTCCTGTTATCTTCCTACTGACAGGCAGGCTTGTCTGGTTACAGTATATAAAGCTACCTGAAGAAAATTACAGGTGTTCTATCCCAGCTTAGTGCAGCTACAGGCCATTAGTATGTCTGGAAGGCCAAGAAGGAGAGGCAGACAGTCACAAGCCAATAAGAGAGGGCAAGCAGGCTCTGTGTCTAGTGCTGGTCGTGGAGACGGTGCATCCTCATCAGCACGTGGCCATGGGACACGCTTGGCCTTTTTTTCGGCAGCTGGCCGTGTTGAGCCGCAACATGCGGAAGACTTGGTCGAGTGGATGACCAAGCCGTCCTCATCCTCCTCATCCTCTCTCACCCATGCCCAGGGTGCTTTGTCTGGCAAAGCAGCGGCCTCTTCCCTCAGCTCAATGTCATCAGTGACTCCTTCCCTAGCTCCACCATGTCCTCAAGAGGATTCCCTCGAACTGTTTGACCACAGTGTTGGGTACATGCTCCAGGAGGATGCCCAGCGTTTGGAAGGCTCTGATGATGATACTGAGCTCAATGAAGGCAGTAACATGAGCACGGACAGAGGGGGTGCCCAAGAAGGACAGCAATCTGGCAGTCATGCT
The DNA here is from genome assembly GCA_037952925.1 of Lithobates clamitans. Classification (NCBI taxonomy): domain Eukaryota; kingdom Metazoa; phylum Chordata; class Amphibia; order Anura; family Ranidae; genus Lithobates; species Lithobates clamitans. The sequence goes on from JBBGZY010000463.1 coordinate 622,451, forward strand.
CCCCCTGCTGCAGCATACTGCCAGGTTTGCTCCAGTGATGAGGAGGGAGGGGATGATGAGGTCACTGACTCAACGTGGGTGCCTGATAGGAGAGAGGAGGAGGAGGAGGAGGAGGAGGAGGTGGCACATCACCAACTAGGCAGGATGCCCTCCAGGGGCCAGCCTAAGGGCAGCACATTGACTGCATCACACCCCAAAGCTCCACATGTGCAGGGCGCTGCAGTCTCTGCGCGTTATTCAAAAAGTTCTTTGGTGTGGGCCTTTTTTGAGACGAGTGCATCAGATCGCACCGCTGCTATTTGCAACATATGTCTCAAGCGTATCTCGCGTGGCCAAAACATCTCCCGCTTGGGTACCACATGCTTGACCAGACATATGTTGACCTGCCATGCAGTTCGTTGGCAAGCGTATCTAAAAGACCCACACCAAAGAACAAAGACGATCTCTCCTTGCTCCTCATCAGCTGAGATTTCCAACCCCACTAGACCTTCAGTCCTCTCTGAGACCTGCAGTGAGAGGAATGAAGGTGTAGAATTAGGTGTGTCACAGCCAAGTACTTGTGGGCAATCTGCTTTTGGTACACCGACGTCAGATTGTACCAGGCAAATTTCCCTGCCCCAGCTGCTGCACCGCCGAAAGAAGTTTGCTCCCAGCCATCCACATGCCCAGCGGTTGAATGCTAGCTTGGCAAAATTGCTAGCACTTCAACTGCTGCCTTTTCAGTTGGTAGACTCTGCCCCCTTCCGTGAGTTTGTGGAATGTGCGGTTCCTCAGTGGCAGGTACCCAAACGCCACTTTTTCTCACGGAAGGCGATTCCGGCTCTCTACCGGCATGTGGAAGGCAATGTCCATGCCTCGCTGGACAGGGCGGTCAGCGGTAAGGTGCATGGTCCAGCAGGCATGGACAGGGACGTTACTTAAGTTTCACGGCGCATTGGGTGACTCTGCTGGCAGCTGGGAAGGATGCAGGACAAGGTGCAGTAGTGTTGGAGGTTGTTCCGCCACCACGCCTCCAAAATGCTGATTGTGACACACCTCTCTCCTCCACCCCCTCCTCTTCTTCTTCCTCCATGGCCTCTTCCTCAGAACCAGCGGTGCTCCGTAGGCGTTCAAGGGGCTATGCAAGTACGCAGGCCAAAAGATGCCATGCGGTGCTTGAGCTGGTGTGCTTGGGGGACAGGAGCCACACTGGGGCAGAGGTTCTGTCAGCTCTGCAGGGGCAGGTTCAGAGGTGGTTGACGCCACGCCAACTTAAGGCAGGAATGGTGGTTTGCGACAATGGCACCAACCTCCTCTCTGCCCTCCGACAGGGACAACTGACCCATGTGCCCTGTTTGGCTCACGTCCTTAACTTGGTGGTGCAGCGGTTCTTGGGCAGGTACCCGGGCTTACAGGATGTCCTGAGGCAGGCCAGGAAAGTCTCTGTGCATTTCCGCCGGTCATATAATGCCAGTGCTCGGCTGACGGACCTCCAAAAGGAGTTTAACCTGCCCAAGAACCACCTAATCTGTGACATGCCCACCAGGTGGAACTCGACGTTGGCCATGCTGCAGCGGCTGCACACGCAGCAGAGGGCCATCAATGAGTACCTGTGCGACTATGGCACCAGGACAGGGTCAGGGGACCTTGGTTTTTTTTCCCCACGCCAGTGGGCCATGATCAGGGATGCATGCACTGTCCTGTCACCATTCGAGGAGGCCACGAGGATGGTGAGCACTGACAGTGCATGCATCAGTGACACTGTCCCCCTTGTCCACCTGTTGGAGCACACGCTGCGTGGAATAATGGACAGGGCACTTGAGGCAGAACAGAGGCAGGAAGAGGAGGACTTCCTTAGCTCTCAAGGCCCCCTTTATCCAGACAGTGTTCCTGCGTGCCCGCCGATCACACAGGAAGAGGACGAGGAGGAGGAGGAGGAGGAAGATTGTGTCAGTATGGAGGTGGAGCCTGGCACTCAGCATCAGCAGTCTTTAAGGGATCAGTCCCAAAGAACACATGGACTTGTACGTGGCTGGGAGGAGGTGGCTGTGGACGTTGTTGTCCTTAGTGACCCAGAGGACTCCGGACCGAATGCCTCAGCAAACCTACGCTGCATGGCCTCCCTGATCCTGCAAAGCCTGCGTAAGGATCCTCGTATTCGTGGTATCAAGGAGAAGGACCAATACTGGCTGGCAACCCTCCTTGATCCACGTTACAAGGGTAAGGTTGCGGACCTTATCTTGCCATCGCAGAGGGAGCAGAGGATGAAACATCTTCGGGAGGCCTTGCAGAAAGGTCTGTGCAACGCGTTCCCAGAGACTGGGAGGTTACAAACTCCCGTTTCTGGACAACGTGTTGCTGAGGCTTCGGTCAGTCAAAGAAGGAGCGGTGGAGAAGGTGGCCATCTGACCGATGCGTTCAGACAATTTTTTGGTCCGCAGCCCCAAGGTATGATCGGTTCCAGCAACCATCGCCAGCGTCTGTTTTACATGGTGCAGGAATACCTAGGGGCAAGATCAGACTTGGACACCTTTCCCACCGAAAATCCTCTGGGTTACTGGGTCTTGAGGATGGATCACTGGCCAGAGCTTGCACAGTATGCAATTGAGCTACTGGCCTGTCCTGCATCCAGCGTTCTTTCGGAACGCACATTCAGTGCTGCTGGAGGCGTGGTAACCGATCACAGGGTGCGTCTGTCCACCGACTCGGTCGATCGGCTGACCTTCATAAAAATGAATCAGTCTTGGATCACCACCAGCTACCAAGCACCTGATGCAGATGTAACCGAATAATTTTTTTTGAAATCTCAGATCCCTTCAAAGACTGCCTATGCTGATGCTGAGTGACTATCCCTGAGTAATTATCCTCTTCCTCCTCAATCATCACGCTGATAGCTTGTAAGAACATTTTTGGTTCTGGGCGCCACCACCAGTGCCTAAGGCACAATTTTTCAGCCCCTGTTTAACAGGGGCGTGTAATTACAATTTTTGATGTAATACTTTGCAGCAGGGCTCGTTCCTGCATTCCAACTAGAGTGTCTGTGAGGGGTTGCAGTGTTGTGGCACCAGCACCAGTGCCTAAGACCCAATTTTTCAGCCCCTGTCTAACAGGGGCGTGTAATTACAATTTTTGATGCAATACTTTGCAGCAGGGCTTGTTCCTGCGTTTCAACTAGAGTGTCTGTGAGGGGTTGCAGTGTTGTGGCACCAGCACCAGTGCCTAAGACCCAATTTTTCTGCCCCTGTCTAACAGGGGCGTGTAATTACAATTTTTGATGCAATACTTTGCAGCAGGGCTCGTTCCTGCGTTCCAACTAGAGTGTCTGTGAGGGGTTGCAGTGTTGTGGCACCAGCACCAGTGCCTAAGGCCCAATTTTTCTGCCCCTGTCTAACAGGGGCGTGTAATTACAATTTTGGATGCAATACTTTGCAGCAGGGCTCGTTCCTGCGTTCCAACTAGAGTGTCTGTGAGGGGTTGCAGTGTTGTGGCACCAGCACCAGTGCCTAAGGCCTAATTTTTCAGCTCCTGTTCAACAGGGGCATGTAATTACAATTCTTGATCTAATATTTCACAGCAGGGCCCTGTGAGGGCTTACAGTGTTTTGGCCACAGCAACACCTAAGGCCCAAATTTCTGCTGAGTATATAGGGCAGGACCCTACTTTCAAACATCTAACTTACAAACGACTCCTACTTGCAAACGGAAGGAGACAACAGGAAGTGAGATGAAATCTACCCCTAAGGAAGGGAAATTCTCTCCTGTAAGAGTTAATATGGGAAAACAATTTCTCCTTTCCACTGATGCTTTCCAATCCTTGTTCCACAAAAAAACCCAAATTTTCAAAAAACATTTTTCATTGGGACAAAAAAGTGAGGTGAAATCTTCTGAAGAGGAGGAAAGACGCAAAACAAATGTCACAGGGGTGATAACCCTTCCCTATGTTTTCCAAAAAGCTTAGAAAAGATTTTTTGGCTGGAGCTAAACACATTAAAAATGTTCAAAATTACAAACAGATTCTACTTAACAACAAACCTACAGTCCCTGTCTTGTTTGCACCGCCTGTATACTGCTGTTCAGAGTATATAGGGACCTTTCCTTATTTTAATTTGGGTGCGGGGTTCCCCTTAATATCCATACAAGACCCAAAGGGCCTGGTAATGGACTGGGGGGTACCCATGCTGTTTGTCTCACTGATTTTCATCCATATTGCCATGACCCGACATGACATTAAACCCGCAAGCAGTTTTAAATGAGATTTTTTCCTTTAAAAATGACATTTGGTGCAGGGACTGTTCTAAACATGGGAAACACGTGTCACTTTACAGGCATACTATAGACACCCCCCAGGTACGATATTTAAAGGAATATTTCACTTTTTTTTTTTTTACTTTAAGCATCATTAAAATCACTGCTCCCGAAAAAACGGCCGTTTTTAAAAGTTTTTTTTGCATTGATACATGTCCCCTGGGGTAGGACCCGGGTCCCCAAACCCTTTTTAGGACAATACCATGCAAATTAGCCTTTAAAATGAGCACTTTTGATTTCGAACGTTCGAGTCCCATAGACGTCAATGGGGTTCTAACGTTCGTGCGAACTTGCGGTCCGTTCGCGGGTTCTGGTGCGAACCGAACCGGGGGGTGTTCGGCTCATCCCTACTAAGAAAGAAGTAATTCCATACAGTATCTATGTTGTTATCTCAATAACATGTTCGAAACACAAGGATGCTCAAGAGGACATGTAATTTGGAATCAAAAAGGAGCAGAAATGGAAGGTACAGAACAAAATTTTGAATCATCCCAAGGTTTCCAAATTTTTTCGAATTGGGGAATTTTACCTTCAATTTTTGCTGTTAAATGTTCCATTTTACGTATATCTGCAACGATGGAAAGGACGTGGTGTAAAGTGGGAGCGTTGGTAGAGAGCCAAAGTCTAGGGATGGCTCTTTTTGCTGCCAAAAGTACAAAGGACCCTAGTCTCTGTAGTGATTTAGGGATACCTGGGAAGGGTAGACCTAACAGGAAATGTATGGGTTTTAATTGAATAGACGTGGCGAAAAGTGATTGCAATAAATTTTGTATCTCAATCCAATATGTACCTAGAACATGACAATCCCAGAAAATGTGAAGGTGTGTACCTACGGACTGCCCACATCTCCAGCACAAATTGGAAAGAGACGCATTTTGGGCATGTAGCAACTCAGGAGTTTTGTACCAAAGAAATATTATCTTAATAGCGGTCTCCTTTTGTGCCACGCACCTGGAAACTTTAAAAGCAGACTCCCAGATTTTACCCCAGTCTATTAATGAAATTGATCTGTTTAGCATTTTGGACCATTTAGTCATGTATCTATGTATGGAGTCATTTAAGGGGGGTGTTGTCTGGAGTATTTTATATATGGATGAGATTAAGTTTGGTTCGTAGGGGCCATTTGTACATAATAATTCAAAAGCAGTGGGATTTTCTAAGGATAAGGAGGGGAAGCAAGATTGGAAAAAATGTTTAATTTGTAGGTAAAAGTATTCTGTAGATTTCGGTAGGGCGTGTTTTTCTTTAAGGACTGAGAAAGGTAAAAGTTTGTGTGTTACTGGGTGAACTAAATGTCGTAGCTGAAACATCCCTGCGTGTGTCCACGAAATTGTACGCAAGTATGATAATCCGTCCGGGATTTCTGGGTTAAAAAGGAAATTCTGGAGAGGGGAGCAAGGTAAGGAGAGGTGAAATTTGTCTCTGCACCTTTTCCAGATTGATAGCGTAAAAAGCATCGGGGAGAGACACAGAGACCGTAGTTGGGACATGAATTTCTGAGAGGAAGGCCATAGTAGATAGCATGGATGTACAGGGGCAGTAATCCCCATTTCAATTTCGGCCCATCTATTTGCAGCCTTCCTTGAGGTCCATGTTGTCAATACTCTAAGATGAGAGGCATAGTAATATTTAATAAAATCGGGGGAGGCTAGTCCTCCTCTAGCTCTAGGAGACAGGACTACCGATTGAGCAATTCTGTGGGATGCATTGTTCCAAACAAAGTTAAGGCACTTTCTCTGAAGATTTCTCAATTGCGACATAGGGACCGGGATCGGAAGTGTTTCAAAAAGGTACAGTAATTTGGGCAAAATCGACATTTTGAGAACGTAATCCTACCAAGAAGGGAAATTGGGATAGAGGACCAATGTTGTAGGAGTTTAGCAATTTCTGCGATCATAGGGGGGAAATTGGCTTGATAAAGAGAGTGGTATGAAGGAGTAAGATGAATTCCTAAATATTTTAGTGAAGTCTGGCACCATCTGTATTTAAACCTGTTTTGTAAGGAGCTTAGTATATCTGGGGGTATATTGATGGGGAGAGCTTCTGTTTTGGTCTGATTAATACAAAATCCTGATAGGGACCCAAATGTGGAGAGGGTTTTGTGTAAGAAGGGTAATGAAATTTCGGGGTGTGTGATGGTTAGCAGAATGTCGTCTGCGAAAAGAGAGAGTTTGTAGTCCTGATGTCGTAGTGGGATTCCTCTGATATTAGGATGGGATCTGATAGCTGCTGCTAAAGGTTCTAGGCTTAATATAAATAATAGGGGTGACAAAGGGCAACCTTGTCTCGTACCATTACTGAGAGTAAATCGTTGCGAGGTATAGGAGGACAGCTGGACTTGAGATGTAGGGAGGGAGTATAGGGTATGTAGGGCTCGTATAAAGGGGCCTGAGAATCCAAATCGGGTTAAGACTGCGAACATGAAGGGCCAGCTTAATCGATCGAATGCTTTTTGAGCATCTAAGCTCAAGACTATGGTGGGACGTTTAGTTCTAGTTATTAGGTCTATCAGATCTATGGTTCTTCTTGTATTATCTCCAGCATGTCTCGAGGGGACAAATCCTACTTGGTCTTTGTGGATCAGGAACGTTAATAGTGGGGATAATCTATTGGCTAATATCTTGGTGAAAATTTTGTAGTCTGAGTTTAATAAAGCAATTGGGCGGTAGTTGTCGGGTAGTGCAGGGTCCTTACCTGGTTTAGGAATTACCGTTATATTGGCATGTAAGAATTGTGAATGTGGGATGGATCCCTTAAAAAAGGAGGAGAATAGGGATTGTAGATAGGGGGTTAAAATATGTGTAAAGGTTTTATAGTAGATGTAAGGGAGACCGTCAGGGCCCGGAGATTTGTGGGTTGGAAGATTTTTAATCACCTCTCCTATTTCCTCTCCAGTAATCGGAGCGTTAAGGGAGGATAGGTGGTCAGCAGAGATCTTTGGTAGTGGGAGGGAATTTATAAATTTATCAAACTCTGGTTGCGAGAATTGAGGGTGTGAATCAGGGCCTAAACAGTTATAAAGTCGCTTATAAAAATCACCAAAGACCTTTGACATAGTTTTCGGACAGAATGTGGGGGTGCCATCAGGTTGTATCAAGTGGTCGGGTATAGATAGAAGGGGACGGGGTTTTAATTTGTTCACTAGCATCCTATGTGGTTTGTTTGCATAGTCGTAAAATTTTTGCTTAGCCCACAACATGGATTTGGAAATTTGATTCATATCGAAAGACTTAATCCGATCTCGGATTGAGATGACATTTCTCAATTTTTCCACCGTGGGGGAGGTTAGCAGAATTCTTTCCGCTGTTTGTAGTTGGGTAATAAGATCCTTTTTAAGTTGTACAGAATCTTTCTTTAGGCGTGAGCCTATAGCTATGCATTCACCTCTAAAAAAGGCTTTATGGGCCTCCCACAGGGAGGAAATCTCCGGGACAGAGCCATCATTGAGCTGGAAAAACTCAGTTAGTTTCTGCTGTAATTGAGTTTGAGATAAGGGATTTTTAAGCAGGGATTCATTGAGGCGCCAGTGGCAGGTTTTAGTAAAAGACTTCGCCAATAATACATCGAGTTCAATAGGTGCATGATCCGACCAGGTAATAGGATTTATTTCAGAAGATACTACATAGGGCAATAGGGGGCCTGTAATAAGGAAGTAATCTAGTCTAGAATAAGACTTGTGGGGATGAGAATAAAATGTATAGTGTTTTTGGGTCGGGTGTTTTATCCTCCAAGAATCAAATAGATTATGGGATCTAACTAGTTTGCGAAAGGAATTTGATAATTTCTTAGAGGAAGATTGTGAGGTGGTTTGGAATAGAGTTTTCCTGTCCCTGGTCGGGGACATGCACACATTGAAGTCGCCTCCCATGATCATGAACGGCTGGGAGAAGGGTTGTAGTTTCTCAAAAACTTTTTCAAGGAAACCGATCTGTCCTACATTTTGTGCATAAATGTTAATCAAGGAAAAGGACGTAGAGAAGTGACTACATTTCAGAAATATGAACCTACCGTGAGGATCTAGGTAGGAGGAAAGTATTTTTATTGGGCTTGTGCGTTTAATAAGAATTGCCACTCCCGCTTTTCCAGAGGGGTCAGAGGCAGTGTATGCTATGGGAAAGTGTCTAGAAGCAAACTTAAAGGAGCCACTGGGCTTAAAATGGGTTTCCTGAACCATAATCACCTCTGCTTTGGATGATTTAAATTCTTTTAAGGCCTGCCACCTTTTGCCTATGGAATTTAATCCCTTAACATTACAAGAATAGACTTTGAGGGCCATATTTGGTTGAACAAAAAAGTGCTAATGTAGTATAAAGACTGGGAGCATGTATCTGAGCATCCTTATAAAGGAACATTTGAAAACAAACATTTCTTACAATTGTTATAATAATGTAAGTACAACATTGAAAAAACATATATAGGTCAAACGGAGAAAAAAAGAAAAAAGACCTGCATATGAAAACTCCAAAGGAGGCAAAAAAATTAGGAACTAAATTGCATAGGAAGACGAAAAATGTTAAAAAAAGAAAAAAGAAAAAATAATTTTTTAAAAGCCTGAGAAAAAATTTCAGGCTGCCCAGGCAGAAGCCTTGGGTCGTGAGGGGGGGCATGTTAGCCTGCAGGGATTAATAGAGGAGGGGGGGGGGTGGGTAGATCCTTGTCTCTGTTTTTGTAAAACCAAAAAAAGAACAAACAGACAGGAGGAGCAGGGGTGTTTGGCATGTCACTATGAAACATGTAGATAAATCTTAAGACAAGCTGGTATGTGACAGAGGGGTATATATAGGCAAAAAAAAGAAAAGTTAAAGGGGGGAGAAACCCCCTCCCAAGAAAGCATCCAACAGAGACATCAGTAAGAAGTGTGACCTCTCAACAAAGTGACCCTATCACTGTGAGGTCACTAGGATATCCATGGTAAGTATTTTCTGGCAATGGAAGAAAGGGCAAAAATATTGAGAAAAAATAAAATAAAAAATAATAAGTCACATCAGGTTGGATATCTGTGACGATTGGCTCGTTGTGGGGTAGAGAGGTTCTTCTGGGATCTTCGTTGGACCGGGGTCCAAATTTTTGCTGGTGTGGTAAGTGGTTTGGGGTTTGGAGCTTGGGGTATAGAATCTTCCTCAGGCAGTGGGGGAAGACCTAGGTTGCGGATAAAGGCTTCACTTTCGAACAGATCTCTCAGGGAATGTTGAACACCATCTTTGGAAATGGTTAAACGGAAGGGGAATCCCCAGCGGTATGGAACTTGATGGTTATGTAGGTGGGTAGTGACAGGTCGGAAACTGCGTCTTTTGGCCAAAGTGATTGGAGGCAGATCGTTGAATATCTGGATTTTGTGTTGTTTATAGTCAATCCGTGACTTGTTACGCGTTGCAAGTGTGAGGGCTTCTTTGCTCTCGTAGAAGTGGAAACGGACAACAATATCTCTGGGGTTGGCAGTAGGAGGGGGTTTTGGGGCCAGAGATCTATGCGCCCTGTCCATACGCCAGTATATGTCCGGAATATGTGGGGCTAAAGTGACGAATAGGCCTAAAAGGTAGGGACGTATTTCCTTGTCATTCACCGTCTCAGGGATTCCCCTAATCCTCAGATTCTGGTGTCTTTCACGATTTTCCAGGTCTTCCTGTTGGAGTTGAAGTAGGGAGACTGTATGTTTTAGGTTGGAGTTGTCCTCTTCGAGAACATGTACATATTGGGTCAGTTCATCAAATTTGTTCTCCAATGTGTTGGTGCGTTCACCTAATTGGTCGATTTCACCCCACAACTCATGTGCTATTTTGCTCACTTCTTTAGCGATGCTGCGGGTTAGTTCGTGTAGTAATGAGTTCAACTTTGTGTCTAGGACAGCTACTGTCACTACATCCACGGGGTGATCGGGTGGAAGAGAGTGTAGGGAGGATTGAGATCTGTTATCATCTTGGGTCATGCCTTCCGGCAGAGAATGTGGGTCAGCAGTGTCCGAGGATCTCGGCTGTTCACTGGAGATCGGGGATCTCTGTTTATATAAGAAGCGCTCCATGGTGTTAGGGGTCTGCGACGTTGGCGGTGGGATAAAACCTCTGTATATTGCCTTCTGAAAACCAATCTTCCCCATGCAGTGTTAGGAAGGGTCTGATGTCTTGTTATGATATTGCTCCTGCGATTAATAGGGAACTATTAGCTTTGTAGGAGCATCTCTTAAAGAGACGGGGATCAAAGGACTCCTTTTACATGTCTGCTTCCCTGCACGCCGGTCTGGAGGTGGTCACATTCAGAATCAGGGGGTGTTGAGATGGCAGCTGTAAGGTTAGCAGGTGTAAGGCAGTATATAGTGTCTACAGGCAGTCAATGTGTGATTAAACTGCAGGGAATGTGATGTGGGGGTACTAGGAGTACCAAGATGGCCGCCGACTTCCAGGACTAGGCTGAAGCCGCTGTCTGTCCTGAAGGCTGAGGCCGGCCAGGGGGGTCCTCCCCCGGGCAGGGGCCGGGACTCTAGAGGCTCAAAAACGGGGACTCTGGGGCCAGACACTGCAGAGCAGCAGCAGGAGAAGGCTCGGGCAACAGCCCAGGTACTCACAAAGTCCAGGATGGCCGGTGGATAGGCCCAGGAATGGCGTCAGACTGCGGAGGGATCCGGGATGGAGAGGGAGGGTCCCGCTCGGCTCTCTTTCACGCCGCCGGTATCTGCCTCCTTTCGATGCTGGTTCGAATGTCCCGGTCGGGAGGTCCCAGGTGGAGGATCCGATCGTCCCCCGGTCCGCAGTGTAGGCGAGCGTCAGGCTCCGGACAGGCCGCAGGCCTCAATATGGCGGCGGCGTCTGCTAATCCAGGGCAGGCAGGAGGCCTAAGGAGGCTCAAATGAGCCGGATTTCAGGCAAGATCCAGCTGGATCTGTAGCGGGGAAGGTTGGGGTCGTTCCCAGCAATGAATGGGCTTTTTCCCAAGGGAAATAAGGCAGGGATGGCAATGGATGGAATATGCCTGGACGGAGCACAGCATTCACACGTCCTCCCTGTATCACGTCCGGCCACGCCCCCTCGATGATATTTTAATGTTCCTCTCATCCCCAGTTACATCTCTTCCCAATCTTTATCAAGTACTATGTCGCTATACAGCTTTCTCGGGTCTCACAATTAATCACTCCAAATCCAAAGCTCTAAATTTAACCCTAGAACCGCAAACTGTACAGTTACTTCAAAAGTCATTTCAGTTTAAATGGCAAAGAGAAAGACTTCCATATTTGGGAATCTTTATAACTCCTGCTCTACAGACCCTGTATCAGGCTAACTATCCCCCCATCTATAGAAAACTGACAGCGGATTTTTTGAGATGGGCCAAAAATCCACCGTTGTGGTTCAGCAGATTGTATTCCATAAAAATTAACCTTTTACCGAGACTGTTGTATTTGTTTAGGACTCTTCCGATAGCTATCAACAAACCCGATCTAAAGGTTCTCCAGAATAAGATGATGAAATTTATTTGGGGGGAGACAAGACCCAGGGTGAATAGGCGAACCCTTTATACTTCCAAAACGAGAAGAGGTCTGGGGGTTCTGGACCTGGTCAAATATTTTGAGGCAGCTCAATTGGCCTAATTAATTAGTTCTCACTCCTTGCAAACTCAACCATCCTGGATGAGAATGGAATCATCCCCCTATCCTACAAAACCGATTAGTCACTTAATGTGGCTTCGTATGAAAGACAGACCAACTATAATGTGCCCTACACTATCTTTCTCATTGAGTCTATGGGAAAGATTGCAGAAGCCTTTTGCTTTTCATTCCATTCACTCTCCCTTAGCCCCATTAACGGGTAACCCAGATTTCACCCCGGGTCTTAATCCTCATAGGTTCTCATGGTGGACCAACAAGGGTTTGATATGTATTGCAGATATGTGCGACCATAGAGGTATCTTATCGAAACAAGATCTCATAGAAAAACATCTATTACCCAGTACAGAATATTATCATTATCTTCAGATAGTGCACTACTTGAAGACTTTACAGCGTAAGTCTGACATCACGACTTCCACCCCAATGGAATATCTGTGCAGGTCTTTCGATAAGCATACAGGCCACATATCAAAAATATACAGTATATTGACCTCTAAGATGGAAAAATTATTTTATATGCAAAAGTGGGAACAGGATATAGAAGTAACACTGGATATGGACACATGGTTTAAAATGGCACACGCTGCCTCAAAAGCTTATATAAATACCTCCCTGATAGAGGCAAACTATAAAGTCCTATTACGGTGGTATATGGTTCCGGCGAGAATTGCGATATAGGTTCCTAACGCCTCCCCACAATGTTTCAGGGGATGTGGTAAGGAAGGCACACTATATCATATATGGTGGACCTGCCCTAAAGGCAGACGATTTTGGATACGCATCTATAATTTTATCTACTCACTTACACAAGTGAATCTAACCAAATCACCACAACAGGCGTTACTGGGGGGCCAAGTGGAAGGAGTACCTGGGCACACAAAGAAACTAATTTCTTTTATTTTTACAGCATCTAGGATTGCGGTTGCTAGGTCTTGGAGAAAGCCCTTGATCCCCTTTGACTTAGTGAAAGCGAAACTAACGTGGATCATGATTAACAAACGCCTCTCAGCAATTCTATTGAACAAACAACCAGCTTTCGATAAGATTTGGGAACCGTGGCTGATCTATATGTCTACGGGTTTATGAGAGGTTAATACATCCTAATAAAGATCTACAGGGGTGCACTCAACCCCCCCCCCACCCTCTCTCTTCTATCTCTCTCCTATCTCTCTCCTATCTTATCTCTTTCCCTTTCCTCTTTATTGCAGGATTTCCAGGCTATTGTTTAATGTTGTTAGCCTGGCACTTTATGAGAAAGTCCAAGATATGGCATAATGTTTATTAATTCTAAGGTGGAGGGGGGTACGTCTGGGGTCCTTCCATCCACAGTGAGATCCCAATGGGGGTGGCTGGGCGGGACCCTGGCACTTTACCTTCTCTCCAATAAGTATACCAGTGATCTGGAGATTGTTCTAGGAACAAAGAATATATATATATATATATATATATATATATATATATATATATAGATGAACAGCTATATCTGCAAATGTATGACACCTTATGTTTTACGTAAATCTGTATGTGAGTGGAAATGGTCAGAATCAGAAGAGAGTAACCAAACAGCCTTGTCCACCTCATACAGAGATAGTGGAGAACATATCATCTATTTGTATAATTCCCACAGGCCATGTTGGCCTGGGAGATATGTTTCTATTTCTTAAAACTTATGGAATGTATACTGTATATTTCTATCTGAAAATTTCAATAAACATTATTGGAAAAGAAAATGTTACAGTATCTCAGTTTAAACATTTTATATGTTTTCTATTTTATATTGTGAATAAAATAAGGTTTATGAGATTTGCAAATCATTCTGATTTTTTTTATAATTTACACAGAGTTCCAACTGAAATTGGGGTTGTACATTGTAAATTGGGGTTTGTAACAAGCCCCTGCTTGCTTGGTTCCACTTTCCTGACACTCCTCTGCGGCTATAGAATCAGATTGCAGATCGCAACATATGATAGTTCGGTCATGCTCCGGAACTAGAACTACAGCTATGTGCCGTTCTAATCCAGTTGTGTAGCTCAGAACAAACACCAGGCAGGCTGAATGTAAGTTCAAACAGGAATCTCCTTTATTGAAAGGAATACAGGCTCTTTTATACAGTAAAAGAGGAGGTGTATACCTCCTGCTCATATTACTCTGAACATACACCTGTGACCAGAAACCTAATTAACATGGGCTAATTAACTAATCCCTTTAGACAGCCTAGATGACTCAGTCATGACCTTTAGGCCAGACTGGCCATCTTGTAGCTCAGAAAACACAATCAACATTATCACAAATCAACACAATAGCAGAGTTAATTAACACAAACAACAATGGGGATCTAATGACTCTTAGATCCCATACTAGATTTATTTACAATACACATTCTAGCAGGCAACAGACAGACAGGTGGCTTGAATTGACATCAGCATCTCCTAACAGTATTTGTCCCAGCATTATGAATCAGAGGAGAAATACTTCAGTATTCCAAGCTTCATGACAATCCAGTATTCCAAGGTTCATGACAGGGTTGTAGCAGAAAAGTTAAGTGGTTATAAAGGTAAAACGTTTTTTTTTTTTTACCTTAATGCATTTTCAGCATTAAGGTAAAAACCTATTTTACATTACAGTCATGTTTCCCAGCTCTGAGCTTTGTGACCCCCTCCTTCAAAGCACTGATAGTAGTATTATTATAAATATTTTTACTTACCATTTTTTTGTCTTTTGGTTGATAATGTGATGCTTTGGGCTATCTTCCTTTTCAGCCTTTTGAGAATTCAACATTCTTGAATAATGCAAAGAGCTCAGAGATGTGATGATATCAGTTTTACTCTCTGCATCAATACACTGTGAGTGCAGAAAACAGTGCTCATGTGGTGGGGCTATGACACCCTGAACTCACAGTCTTTTCTCAGTCATAGGGCAACCCGGAGGCCGTGTATGTAGTATTCAGGCTTTCTCATCCAACTCATGCTCAGAATCACTAATATTTACGGATCAAGACCTCAATAAGAGCTGCAATATGGTCAATGTAAAACACACAACTATGGTCATTACAGAGCCTAAATTTTCATCCGGCCAATAGAAAATGTTGAGATGATGCCCCTGCAATCAGTCATATTTTTCCTTTCATTTTTAAACCTGCACCAGAAAAGTAAAACTGAAATTAGATTTATTTCTATGGTCAAGATCTTCTTCCTCTTTTTATCAACCTTATTGGTAATTAATTGGCAACTTTTTATTATAACCTGGTAAGACAAAAGAAGTCATATGAGCAGCTCTATTGTTGAATTATATGCAGTACAAGTGAGTAACCCAGTGACTTTTTTTGAGGGGCAGCACCTAGGTTTTGGCATACAACACCTATGTATTTTAGACTCCATTCTAGCTAAAAATGCTCTCAAGGTGGGCCAAAGCATTTTAAATCAGTTGGATAATACAGCCAGAAGATTTCATATAATATTGGTAAAGGCAGAGCCTGAAATACTACTTGGCAGTCACATTCAGAAGTGGGTACCAAACTATCTGGCTCTGTACATCACTTCAAACCCAATGGTTGGCGAGTGCTTGGCTGGTGTTGACATTTTTTCTGAGAACCCCCTTTGAATGTAGCCTTAGCTGAAGAAATTTACAAGATAATAAGCATTATAAAGAGAAATTATGTTTTACATAGCACGTTGAAGAATAGCTGAGTAGCAGGCGGAAATGAAAAGGTTTTTCTCTTGAGGATCTTAGGCATGGTGTATAGTTTGTGAGCTTAATTTTTCACAGCACCACACTGTTTTATTTGTAAAGTAAACAAAATATGTAAAAACAGTGCACAAAATAATACTTCACACAACCACTAAACATTCCCCACAACTAGCCTCCTTTGCTATATCCGCAATTCTTTAAAAAATGTTCTAGCTACAGCTTTTAGGTATATGTGGGTAGCAAAGTCTACACTGGATCTAGTCTACACTGACCAGGTACAGACCCCCTTGAAAAAAATAGTAAAAAAGTGAAAAAATAAACATACAGTGTATATATATATATATATATATATATATATATATATATACCCTCCAAAAATTTATCTTAATCTTCAGGTCTCAGCAATGATAATCTAGGTGAATTTTAATTCACTGTACTGCTTACTCATGTAAGTTAAAAAAATGTTATTTAAATATTTTGCAATCACCAACCTGTGAAAAAAATGTCATCATGCTAATTTAAATTTGTGCCCTCATCAACACAACATAAAATGTAACTTCAATCAGAAAATTAGTTCCTGATGGATCGTGCTGTTCATGCTGGCTCCCTTTGCAGTTATAGCTACATAAAACATTAAAAATAAATGCATATACTGTTTAAAATGCAGTAAGGCCCTGTCTCACTCTGCTCTGCACATGCTCAGTTGCTCTCTTTTTTTCAGTTCTGTACTTAGAACCAGAGACACTAGAGGCTGATCAGCTGACAGCTTTAGGATTTACTGTTGCTGAAGGGGGAGGGGGAAACAACAGAAATGACCAGGGGCGCCCGGGCGCCTCACACCCCTATCCTTGCCACCCCCTATATGCATAATTGTTAGATTCATGCATAGCTATTTATGTGTCTGGCCCCTTTCGGGTCACAAGGCATATGAATTACACTAAAAAAGCACTATTAGGCTTTAATAGGCTTCAAAATAAGGTGGACTTGGGATGCAGAGAATTGCGTCTGGAGCCGACCCAGGTGTGTTGCAACACTGATCCTCCTCCTGGCCAATCAGAAAACAGGTATGAAACCTGCTTCCTGATTGGCCAAAACATCTGGCGATCCTATTGGATGCCTAGCGCCAGGAGGAGGAGACAGGAGACACCGCGGAAGCTGCTCCAGGAGAGGACGCCTGGGCAGCTTTCCCCGAGCCTGTGACGCTCTCACCACCTGCATCCAAGGTAAGGACAGCGGGTGGTGGTGGGGAGAGTGTTAGTGCTGTGGGGGTGCAGTGCTGCTCCACCAGCGGCCCAGGGAGAGGGGTGTTTGCCAGCCCCCCAAAAAAAACCACCAGCTGGCACTGGGAATGACACAGACTTTGTAGAGGGAACACAGATTAGGAAGGGAGAAAAGAAAAGCAGGAGAGGTGACAGGATAAACTCTGCTGTCAGGGAGACACAAAACACTTACAAGTATAGTATGTTATCTCCCCAATATCCTCATCATTCTCTCTCATGATCTTCAGCACTATAAAGCTTCTGTCAGCCCTAAATTTCTAATTAAGCCAAGACATACAATCAAGGCTGGAAATGTACATGTTCTAATTACAGAACAAACTGCTCTGGGCTTCAACAAAATGGCAGCCTCCAGCAAGAAGAAACCGGAGCAATGCTGGAGGCAATTTATAGTACACGCTATTTTGGTGGCATAATTAATAATGGGGAATTCATGTCATTCTTTTGTTAAAGAACATTAATTGTTATCAAACTGTTATGGGTAAGGTACCGCTTTAGTCTTATCATAATGTTACACTAACAACTTACACAATCATTGTTTTCCCCTTGCATGTAGCTTTAAAAGGGGAATAAAGCTCTCCTAAAATAAAACACATACATTCACTTTGAGCTTCTCCATTCTCTTACGTTACATAAAATTTACACTTATTTGATGCCAACGACAGACTTTGTTAGTTATATCTTTTTGTAAATATATAGAAGTGCTCAAATTATGTAAAAGTTATGCTGGGAAAAATTACAGGCATGTGCATTTTCTTTCTAATGTTTTACTATTTATTCCCAACTAAAACCAAGCAAAGAAAAAAAAAATATGTATCCACATTTGCTACCAAATAAAAGCCCTACCCATCCTGAAGAAAAAAAATGTATAATGGGTAAACTACATAGCATAAAACATATGATGTGTAGAACAGAAACATTGCTAAAAGGAAAGTAATGCTCTGGGACTTAAGGGGGTTTAGGGTAAAAAAACCCCGGGTACTCAGGAGGGTAAAGTGATTGTAAAGTATTTTTTTTTAAATAAAAAACATGTCATACTTACCTGCTCTGTGCAATGGTTCTGCACAGAGTGAAACTGAACTCCCTCTTCCTGGGTCCCCTGCTAGCAGTCCTGGCTCCCTCTCTCCTCGGTGGTACCCCATAGGAGGCTGCTTCCTATGGGTTACCACCTGCCGACCTGCTTCCAAGCCATGCTAACTGGGTCCATATCACGCATCACAGGATTTGACTGACAGCAGTGGAAGCCAATGGGAGAGTGGGGGGAGAGCCACTACAGATGGGCACAGCACTGGATCAAGTGAGGTAAGTATAAGATGGTGGGGGAGGGGTGAGGGGACGATACTGTTACCAAAACATTTTTACCTTAATGCAGGGAATGCATTAGAATAAAAAATATTTAGGCTTTACATTAAGTAAAGATATGTGAAAATTCGCACAATTACATAAGAGGTAATACCCCACGTAACAAATCTCTCCTTATGTTGTCAGTCAGCTGTCACTAAAGCAGCTCCAACATGCTGAAACTATGACTGCTCTGAGCCCTCCTATTTATTTTGAGGGGCTGAGTTATCCAGCTCGTTCACTTACTGGCTACCATAGGGACTTGTGTCAAGACCAGAGTCAAAGGCTACACAGAGCATAATGAGTCGGCACCAAAATGCCTACTACGAATTTGCCAGAAATCCAACAGTTCAAAGAAGTTTTGAATCCTAGACATTTTCTGCAGGTTTAAATTCAGGCAAATAAAGGTCTCACCCCTACTTGCTACACTTTGCTTTTGCTTTCATATATTAACCACCATTGCAAAATACAGCCAATACCAAATATTTAGAAACAGGGACACCACAACAGGTTTATTCAATATTGCAAAAAAAAATGGAATGTTAATTCTCTAGTCATTCACAGCATTATCTCCTAATTGATCTGTATACAGTAAACTGAAATCTAATTGGTTCATATAGATTTTTAGGCTTTACTGAAAAAAATGCATATATATTTATCTATGTATGGAGAAGCAATAAAGTACAATAGATCAAGTATACCACTAGGGGGAGACAAAGGAAAATACAAATGTTAATCACACTGATTGTAATTGAGCCTTGGGATATTATTTTATAATGCTATTAAATAACGTTTTATGTTCCACTAACCTAGCTGTCTCATTACAATATTTCTTTGCAAAAAAATGAGGATATACCGTAAGTTGAATCTGGGGCATTGCCAATGGCCTGAATAACAGATACACTGTATACCTTGTTTATGCTTTTCTAAGAAAAAGGTGTGATATTTGAGAAGTCGGAGGGGGGTGGGGTGATATTTTAAGGACAACGCATTATTACTTGTTCTGCATGTGGTGGTGAAGCATTTGTGATAAGCATTGTCAAGCTGGCTGGTGCAATTTAGCCATGATAGTATTAAATCAAGCTTGTAAGAAGATGGCAAACCAAGGGTTAAACCAGCAAAGCCTTTATGTGCATTTCTCACACTGGAGTGTAACTCAGGACACACATTCATTCACACAGTCAAAGCTGTGAGGATTCTCTTCAGAAAAGATGAAAGAAATGCAAAAATACTGTATTTTTATCTGCCGACTGTCCCTAATTTTGTTAGAAATTAGAATTGTATCCATAAACTATAAAACCCTTATATCCATATTCCAAATATATATATATAAAATATGAATATATATATATATATATATATATATATATATATATATATATATATATATATATATATATATATATATATATATATATATATATAAAGTATTCATGTTTGGCATGCCAAATGGTAAAATTGCAATTAGTCTGTATATGAATACATGTTTTTTTTAATCACATACCTGACTCCTTGGTGAATTGTAGTGGAAACAATGTCTTTCTATTATAAGATAAAGGAATTTTGTGTCCAGTGCACTGTGTATCAGTTGCTTTATATCAGTGTAGTGTTTATATGTTTCTGATTCTTTATTTATCTGTTTGCGACTGTGCAGATGTAGATCATTCCCATTGGCACCCCAGTCCAAGGCTTGGTTCACGTTACTGTGTGTCACGGAACACGCACCAAATCATGCTCGTTCCTGACACACAGGCAAATGCTCTGCTCTTTAGGGGTGCCATTAATTCTTAATGGTACCCCACACATTGGAAAATCCCTGCATTTTTGTGGGTAGGGAAGCCCATTGAAATGAATGGGCTGCCCTACACGCAGCACGCAGCCACACAGATTTGAACCAAGGGCTTGTTCAAATGTCAGGTTGGAGGGGTGGTAACACCACATGGTTGAGCTGTTTTTACCACCCCAACTTCTCCCCCTTTAGCTGAAGAGGCAGCAGCTGGGGGTGTACACATTCTGTGGCTGCAGCTGGAGGTATACTCAGGGTGAATTGAGCTGCACTGTAACTACCCCACAACTGTGTGGTGAGGAGGCAACATAAAGCCTATTTACCGCCTGTCAAATGTGCCTCTGAAAAGCGATCTGTGCATGGATTTCTTTTCAGGGGAGCAGCAGTCCTTGCTGCTATCACAAACAAGCCCTACAAAAGCAGTTCTGACGGTACAGGAATGGGGGGGGTCAGGATTAAAAGTAACATACACACATACAGATACGCATACAGACACATACACACACACATACAGACACATACACACATACAGCCACTTGTACACACACACATACAGACAGACACAGACACGTGCACACACATATACAGGCACATACACAAATACAGACACTTGTACACACACACATACAGACAGATACAGACACGTGCACACACATTTGCAGACACATACACACATACAGATACATGCACACACACATACAGACACGTGCACACACATATACAGACACATACACACATACAGAAACATGCACACACACATACAGACTTATACAGACATGTGCAGACACACATACACACATACAGACACGTGCACACACACATACAGACACATACACACATACAGACACGTGTACACACACATACAGACACGTGCACACACACATACAGACACATACACACATACAGACATGTGTACACACATACAGACATATGCACACACACATACAGACACATACACATATACAGACATGTGAACACACACATAAAGACACGTGCACACACACATGCTGACACATGCCCACACAAATACAGACACATGCACACATATACAGACACATGCGCACACATACATACACATGCAAACACACATGCAGACACATGCAGACACATGCACACACACATACACATATACAGACATGTGTACACACACATAAAGACACATGCACACACACATGCTGACACATGCCCACACAAATACAGACACATGCACACACATACAGACACATGCGCACACATACATACACATGCAAACACACATGCAGACACATGCACACACACATACAGACACAAGCACACACATGCATACAGACACATACAGACACAAGCACACACACATACAGACACATGCACACACACATACAGACACATGCACACACACATGCAGAAATATGCACACACATACAAACACAAATACAGGCACACACACACACATTTGAGAAAGGCTGGTCTAGAATACATAACTAGAGAATTATCTGGGTGAAAAAATAGGAGGGAAGTGAGTTTTGCTAAGGTTAGTGGGACAAATTTGTTTTTGGTGGTGCTTTAAATTGAATATTATTTTATCATTTTGAAAAAAAAATATTTTTTTGAAAAGCCACAGAATATGGATAGCTACAACAGTATGTTTTAGGCATGGAAAGTGGAGCTAATGTGTTTTTTTTTGTAATGGGACATCTTTTTTACCATGCAATACAAGCAGCCACAGAAGGCATGACAGACGGTTGTCTGACATAAATAGTAAAAATGTATCATGGAGAAATAGCTAAAAATCACTTATCCAAGACTGATTAATTTTGAAAGGCTAATCTTTTTTGTGCTGACAATTTGGTTTATTTGGAGGTGACCATGCCACGTTCTATATTGTAAACTTTTTTCCATAGGAAATTAATCAGTAAACCGTTTAGTCAAGTGTTTAGTGCAAATCTAAACAGCTCAGATTACTGGTCCAGTTCACACACCAAGCAGTTCATTACATCATTTTTACTATGCATCAGGTATGGTTGGGAGTCTTAGTAGGGTGCAGAAGGTGGTAAACATTTTCCATCTTAATAATATGTGGTAGACACTGTTACTACAAACACCAATGGTTTTCTTGGGCTTGTGGGGGTAGAGGAGAAAGAGGCTGTGGTGTTGTAGAGAATCAGGAATCAGGCAACAGTTTTATCCTCAAAAGAAAAACCTGTAGCCATCTGTTTCACAAGCTGCATAAAGCAGTTAGCTATATGCTGTGTACACATGATTAGACATTCCGGAAAACGAAATCCTGGCATTTATTTCCGACGGATGTTAGCTCCAACTTGTCTTGCATACACACGGTTGCACAAATGTTGTCGGAAATTCCAGTCGTCAAGAACGCTCTGACGTACCACGCGTACAATGGCACTATAAAAGGGCAGTTCAATAGCCAGTGAGCCACCCTTTGCTAATCTTGTGTTAGTAGAAGTTTGGTGAGAGACAATTTGCGCTTTTCAGCCTCGTGCTTTTTAGATCGTTACTGCTCTTCAGTTTGTGCTTGTGGGTTCGTATCTGGTTTTCAGTGCCTGTAGTCAGTTCCCATCTGTTTTTCAGTGCATATTTTTATAGTACGTATTTGATCCTCAGTGCGTTCTTGTCCACTAGTTTCTGATTTTCAGCTCGCTCTTCTCAGGCCTTTCTGATTTTCAGTGCATTCTGTTAGTTAGTTCTGACCAGCCGACCGTTTTGAAGCCATTTTGCAGATATGTACTCATCGTAGAGTTTGTGCTGTGCAGGGCCTTGGTGTTGGGGTTCTTACTTTGACCCAAGCCCAGTCCATGAACAGGGTGGAGAGGAGTTCATGGACTTAGAATCGGTTACTCCAGTGTGACCAATTCTCTCATATGCCTTTGTTGCGGGAGATCCGTGAGAAAAATCCTGATGATTTCAGGAATTATCTCCGGATGACGGACCCCGTTTTTCACCGTTTGTTGGCTTTGCTGTCGCCTTATATTATGAAGCAGGACACCTGCATGCGGCAAGCCATCACTCCAGAGCAGAGGCTAGTCACCGCGTTGCGGTACTTGGCGACAGGGGGAAGTCTGCAGGACATCAAGTTCTTGACAGGCATCTCCCCCCAGGCTCTGGGGATCATTATTCCAGAGACCTGTTCTGCCATCATACAGGTCCTGCAGAAGGACTATATTAAGGTAAGATTTCTCCTTTAACATCACATTCTATGTATTTAATGTTTGCTAATGTATTGTATTTATTTCATTATTCCCTAATTACCATGAATGTAATATGCTGCGAATGTCCTCTTTATCCTCATGCATGCTGGAAGTATATAAAGTTCCTTTTTTGTCCTTCATGCATATTTTCCTTCACTAACCACTTCAGCCCCGGACCATTATGCTGCCTAAGGACCAGAGGACTTTTCCAATTTGGCACTGCGTCGCTTTTACTGCTAATTGTGCGGTCATGCAATGCTGTACCCAAACAAAATTTGCGTCCTTTTCTTCCCATAAATAGAGCTTTCTTTTGATGGTATTTGATCACCTCTGCCGTTTTTTTTTTGCACTACAAACGGAAAAAGACCGAAAATTTTGAAAAAAAATGATATTTTCTACTGTTTGTTATAAAAAAAATCCAATAAACTCAATTTTAGTCATACATTTAGGCCAAAATGTATTCGGCCACATGTCTTTGGTAAAAAAAATGTCAATAAGCGTATATTTATAGGTTTGCACAAAAGTTATAGCGTCTACAAACTAGGGTACATTTTCTGGAATTTACACAGCTTTTAGTTTATGACTTCCTATGTCATTTCTTGAGGTGCTAAAATGGTAGGGCAGTACAAAATCCCCCCAAATGACCCCATTTTGGAAAGTAGACACCCCAAGGAAATTGCTGTGAGGCATGTTGAACCCATTGAATATTTATTTTTTTGTCCCAAGTGATTGAATAATGACAAAAAAAAATCTTTACAAAAAGTTGTCACTAAATGATATATTGCTCACACAGGCCATGGGCCTATGTAAAATTGCACCCCAAAATACATTCAGCTGCTTCTCCTGAGTACGGTGATACCACATGTGTGGGACTTTTTGGGAGCCTAGCCGCATACTGGGCCCAAAAACCAATCAACGCCTTCAGGATTTCTAAGGGCGTAAATTTTTGATTTCACTCCTCACTACCTATCACAGTTTTAAAGGCCATAAAATGCCCAGATGGCACAACCCCCTCCCCCAAATGACCCCATTTTGGAAAGTAGACACCCCAAGCTATTTGCTGAGAGGCATGTTGAGTCCATGGAATATTTTATATTTTGACACAAGTTGCCGGAAAGTGACACATTTTTTTTTTTTTCTTTGCACAAAGTTGTCACTAAATGATATATTGCTCACACAGGCCATGGGCATATGTGGAATTGCACCCCAAAATACATTTAGCTGCTCCTCCTGAGTATGGGGATACCACATATGTGGGACTTTTTGGGAGCCTAGCTGCGTACGGGGCCCCGAAAACCAATCACCGCCTTCAGGATTTCCAAGGGTGTAAATTTTTGATTTCACTCTTCACTGCCTATCACAATTTCAGAGGCCATGGAATGCCCAGGTGGCACAAAACCCCCCCAAATGACCCCATTTTGGAAAGTAGACACCCCAAGCTATTTGCTGAGAGGCATGGTGAGTATTTTGCAGCTCTCATTTGTTTTTGAAAATGAAGAAAGACAAGAAAAAACATTTTTTTTCAATTTTCAAAACTTTGTGACAAAAAGTGAGGTCTGCAAAATACTCACTATACCTCTCAGCAAATAGCTTGGGGTGTCTACTTTCCAAAATGGGGTCATTTGGGGGGGTTTGTGCCACCTGGGCATTCCATGGCCTCCGAAACTGTGATAGGCAGTGAAGAGTGAAATCAAAAATTTAAGCCCTTAGAAAGCCTGGAGGAGGTGCTTGGTATTCGGGGTCCCGTACGCGGCTAGGCTCCCAAAAAGTCTCACACATGTGGTATTCCCGTACTCAGGAGAAGCAATAGAATGTATTTTGGGGTGTAATTTCACATATTCCCATGGCATGTTTGAGCAATATATCATTTAGTGACAAATTTGTGCAAAAAAAAAAAAAATTTGTCTCTTTCCCGCAACTTGTGTCACAATATAAAATATTCCATGGACTCGACATGACTCTCAGCAAATAGCTTGGGGCGTCTACTTTCCAAAATGGGGTCATTTGGGGGGGGGTTGAACTGTCCTGGCATTTTATGCACAACATTTAGAAGCTTATGTCACACATCTGACACTTTTTGTTTACATGAAAAATTTTTTTTTTTTGCAAGAATATATATATATTTTTTGTAAAGCAAATGCCCTACAGATTAAAATGGTGGGTGTTTCATTTTTTTTTTCACACAGTATTTGCGCAGCAATTTTTCAAACGCATTTTTTGGGGAAAAACACAAATTTTAATGCACTAAAACACACTATATTGCCCAAATGTTTGATGAAATAAAAAAGATGATCTTAGGCCGAGTACATGGATACCAAACATGACATGCTTTAAAATTGCGCACAAACGTGCAGTGGCGACAAACTAAATGCATTTTTAAAAGCCTTTAAAAGCCTTTACAAGTTACCACTTTAGATTTACAGAGGAGGTCTACTGCTAAAATTACTGCCCTCGATCTGACGGTCGCGGTGACACCTCACATGCATGGTGCAATTGCTGTTTACATTTGACGCCAGACCGACGCTTGCTTTCGTCTTTGCACGAGAGCAGGGGGGGGACAGGGGTGCTTTTTTTATTTTTTATTTTTTTTTTTTTGCTTTTTTATCTTATTTTTAAACTGTACCTTTCATTTTTTATTTTTAATCATTTTTATTGTTATCTCAGGGAATGTAAATATCCCCTATGATAGTAATAGGTAGTGACAGGTACTCTTTTTTGAAAAAAATTGGGGTCTATTAGACCCTAGATCTCTCCTCTGCCCTCAAAGCATCTGACCACACCAAGATCGGTGTGATAAAATGCTGTCCCAATTTGCCAATGGCGCGAAATCTGAGTCATGAAATGCTCGTAGCTTCCAGTTTCTTAGGCCATAGAGATGTTTGGAGCCACTCTGGTCTCTGATCAGCTCTATGGTCAGCTGGCTGAATCACCGGCTGCATTCTCAGGTTCCCTGTTGAGACAGGAGAGCCAGAGAAAAACACGGAAGACGGTGGGGGGTGGGGGGGGTTTCATTCCCTCCCACTGCTTGTAAAAGCAGTCTAGAGGCTAATTAGCTGCTAGGATTGATTTTAAATGAAAGCCGATTGCTGGCTGAAAAGAATGATATCAAGATGGTACCTAAACCTGCAGGGTATAACCACTCAAAGTCGTAAATGGTGTACCCGAAGACAAAAAAATGGTTAACAATAAAACACAGTAAACGGTAAAGTATAAAAAATTGCATACCTGAAAAGCAAACATGATAAAACATAATAACAATAAAACATTGCAGAATAGAATACAGTAAAAAAGAGCAGAACAATAGAGAGAGAATAGAGAGAGAGAGAACAATAAAACGACAACTATTTTTTTTTAATTTTATATATATATTTTTTTATTTATTTTTTTTACACTTTTTTTTGTAACTAACTTTTATAACTGTAAGCGGTTCCAGGTTCGGGTCTCTCAAAATGGGATGGCATCTTGGGAGACCCTGTGAAAGTGTGCCTAGTCTGTGCAATGCTGTACCCTACGCTAATACTCAACTAGTGTATGGTAGCGTTCAAAACATTCACCAATGCAAAGACCAGGATTGTCAGGACAGGAGGGACAATAATAACGGGTGTCACACCTATATCCGCGCTTGCTGCAGATACAACATCTTTTTTGAGGGTGTTCTTTGGGTAGGGGTACTCGGGAGGACATAAAGAAAATGCCTCTCATGCAGCCGACTGCATTTGGTTGGGGATGTGAATGGGGGAATTACGGGTGCTGCAGAAGTGGTGGGTTCCCAATTAGGGTTGGCAAATGCAGCAGGAAGGGCATGATGGGCACGGCGGGCCTGTTTGTCTTCTTCTTGGTGGCAACGGGACACTACTTGTGCTTGCCACCTCACCAGCTTGAACTGTACTTATGGGACTCGCCACGTCACCAAGTGTTACTGCAGTGCTGGTTTGACCATGACCAGGGTGTACTAGGCCGCTGGTGCTTGCCAGTTCACCAAAACGCTACCAAAAAAACTGTTAGCGATTGCAGGGATCAGGCCTGACTCTGCGAAAGCTGCAGTTATGCGTTTAGTGTTTTGTAAGTGACAGTGATCGATCGATACTGCACTTGGGTGGGCTGGGCTGGGCCGGGCGGAGGGGCAAAACACAGGTGCTAGCAGGTATCTGGGCTGATCCCGCTAACACTGTGTTTTTGGGAACCCTAAACTGCTGGGGACACTAGTATAGATCTGATCGGATCAGATATTGATCCGTTCAGATACTATACCACTAAGGGAGGCGTATGCTGCGTGCGTGGGTGTTAGCGGTACTGGCGCTAAGCTGACACTGCCTGGGGCTGGTGCTTGCCAGTTCACCAAAATTCTACCAAAAAAACTGTTAGCGATCGCAGGGATCAGGCCTGACTCTGCGAACGCTGCAGTTATGCGCTTAGTGTTTTGTAAGTGACAGTGATTGATCGATACTGCACTTGGGTGGGCTGAGCTGGGCCGCGCGGAGGGGCAAAACGCAGGTGCTAGCAGGTATCTGGGCTAATCCCACTAACACTGCGTTTTTGGGAACCCTAAACGCTGGGGAAGCTAGTATAGATCTGATAGGATCAGATATTGATCCGATCAGATACTATACCACTAAGGGAGGTGTACAGTGCATGCGTGGGTGTTAGCGGTACTGGCACTAACCTGACACTAGGGATGAGCCGAACACCCCCCGGTTCGGTTCGCACCAGAACCTGCGAACGGACCGAAAGTTCGCACGAACGTTAGAACCCCATTGACGTCTATGGGACTCGAACATTCGAAATCAAAAGTGCTCATTTTAAAGGCTAATTTGCATGGTATTGTCCTAAAAAGGGTTTGGGGACCCGGGTCCTACCCCAGGGGACATGTATCAATGCAAAAAAACTTAAAAACGGCCGTTTTTTCGGGAGCAGTGATTTTAATGATGCTTAAAGTAAAAAAAAAGTGAAATATTCCTTTAAATATGGTACCTGGGGGGTGTCTATAGTATGCCTGTAAAGTGACGCGTGTTTCCCGTGTTTAGAACAGTCCCTGCACCAAATGTCATTTTTAAAGGAAAAAATCTCATTTAAAACTGCTTGCGGGTTTAATGTAATGTCGGATCATGGCAATATGGATGAAAATCAGTGAGACAAACGGCATGGGTACCCCCCAGTCCATTACAAGGCCCTTTGGGTCTTGTATGGATATTAAGGGGAACCCCGCACCCAAATTAAAATAAGGAAAGGTGTGGGGCCACCAGGCCCTATATACTCTGAACAGCAGTATACAGGCGGTGCAAACAAGACAGGGACTGTAGGTTTGTTGTTAAGTAGAATCTGTTTGTAATTTTGAAGGGGTACATTTTTAACGTGTTTAGCTCCAGCCAAAAAATCTTTTTTAAGCTTTTTAGAAAACATAGGGAAGGGTTATCACCCCTGTGACATTTGTTTTGCTGTCTTTCCTCCTCTTCAGAAGATTTCACCTCACTTTTTGTCCCAATGAAAAATGTTTTTTGAAAATTTCGTTTTTTTTGTGGTACAAGGATTGGAAAGCATCAGTGGAAAGGAGAATTTTTTTTCCCATATTAACTCTTACAGGAGAGAATTTCTCTTCCTAGGGGTAGATTTCATCTCACTTCCTGTTGTCTCCTTCCGTTTGCAAGTAGGAGTCCTTTGTAAGTTAGATGTTTGAAAGTAGGGTCCTGCCCTATATACTCAGCAGAAATTTGGGCCTTAGGTGTTGCTGTGGCCACAACACTGTAAGCCCTCACAGGGCCCTGCTGTGAAATATTAGATCAAGAATTGTAATTACATGCCCCTGTTGAACAGGAGCTGAAAAATTAGGCCTTAGGCACTGGTGCTGGTGCCACAACACTGCAACCCCTCACAGACACTCTAGTTGGAAAGCAGGAACGAGCCCTGCTGCAAAGTATTGCATCAAAAATTGTAATTACACGCCCCTGTTAGACAGGAGCAGAAAAATTGGGCCTTGGGCACTGGTGCTGGTGCCACAACACTGCAACCCCTCACAGACACTCTAGTTGGAATGCAGGAACGAGCCCTGCTGCAAAGTATTGCATCAAAAATTGTAATTACACGCCCCTGTTAGACAGGAGCAGAAAAATTGGGCCTTGGGCACTGGTGCTGGTGCCACAACACTGCAACCCCTCACAGACACTCTAGTTGGAATGCAGGAACGAGCCCTGCTGCAAAGTATTACATCAAAAATTGTAATTACACGCCCCTGTTAAACAGGGGCTGAAAAATTGTGCCTTAGGCACTGGTGGTGGCGCCCAGAACCAAAAATGTTCTTACGAGCTATCAGCGTGATGATTGAGGAGGAAGAGGATAATTACTCAGGGATAGTCACTCAGCATCAGCATAGGCAGTCTTTGAAGGGATCTGAGATTTCAAAAAAAATTATTTGGTTACATCAGCATCAGGTGCTTGGTAGCTGGTGGTGATCCAAGACTGATTCATTTTTATGAAGGTCAGTCGATCGACCGAGTCGGTGGACAGACGCACCCTGTGATCGGTTACCATGCCTCTAGCAGCACTGAATGTGCGTTCCGAAAGAACGCTGGATGCAGGACAGGCCAGTAGCTCAATTGCATACTGTGCAAGCTCTGGCCAGTGATCCATCCTCAAGACCCAGTAACCCAGAGGATTTTCGATGGGAAAGGTGTCCAAGTCTGATCTTGCCCCTAGGTATTCCTGCACCATGTAAAACAGACGCTGGCGATGGTTGCTGGAACCGATCATACCTTGGGGCTGCGGACCAAAAAATTGTCTGAACGCATCGGTCAGACGGCCACCTTCTCCACCGCTCCTTCTTTGACTGACCGAAGCCTCAGCAACACGTTGTCCAGAAACAGGAGTTTGTAACCTCCCAGTCTCTGGGAACGCGTTGCACAGACCTTTCTGCAAGGCCTCCCGAAGATGTTTCATCCTCTGCTCCCTCTGCGATGGCAAGATAAGGTCCACAACCTTACCCTTGTAACGTGGATCAAGGAGGGTTGCCAGCCAGTATTGGTCCTTCTCCTTGATACCACAAATACGAGGATCCTTACGCAGGCTTTGCAGGATCAGGGAGGACATGCAGCGTAGGTTTGCTGAGGCATTCGGTCCGGAGTCCTCTGGGTCACTAAGGACGACATGGTCCGCAGCCACCTCCTCCCAGCCACGTACAAGTCCATGTGTTTCTTGGGACTGATCCCTTAAAGACTGCTGCTGATGCTGAGTGCCAGACTCCACCTCCATACTGACACAATCTTCCTCCTCCTCCTCCTCCTCCTCCTCCTCGTCCTCTTCCTGTGTGATTGGCGGGCACGCAGGAACACTGTCTGGATAAAGGGGGCCTTGAGAGATAAGGAAGTCCTCCTCTTCCTGCCTCTGTTCTGCCTCAAGTGCCCTGTCCATTATTCCACGCAGCGTGTGCTCCAACAGGTGGACAAGAGGGACAGTGTCACTGATGCATGCACTGTCACTGCTCACCATCCTCGTGGCCTCCTCAAATGGTGACAGGACAGTGCATGCATCCCTGATCATGGCCCACTGGCGTGGGGAAACAAAACAAGCTCCCCTGACCCTGTCCTGGTGCCATAGTCACACAGGTACTCATTGATGGCCCTCTGCTGCGTGTGCAGCCGCTGCAGCATGGCCAACGTTGAGTTCCACCTGGTGGGCATGTCACAGATTAGGCGGTTCTTGGGCAGGTTAAACTCCTTTTGGAGGTCCGGCATTATATGACCGGCGGAAATGCACACAGACTTTTCTGGCCTGCCTCAGGACATCCTGTAAGCCCGGGTACCTGCCCAAGAACCGCTGCACTACCAAGTTAAGGACATGAGCCAAACAGGGCACATGGGTCATTTGTCCCTGTCGGAGGGCAGAGAGGAGGTTGGTGCCATTGTCGCAAACCACCATTCCTGCCTTAAGTTGGCGTGGCGTCAACCACCTCTGAACCTGCCCCCTGCAGAGCTGACAGAACCTCTGCCCCAGTGTGGCTCCTGTCCCCCAAGCACACCAGCTCAAGCACCGCATGGCATCTTTTGGCCTGCGTACTTGCGTAGCCCCTTGAACGACTACGGAGCACCGCTGGTTTCGAGGAAGAGGCCATGGAGGAAGAAGAAGAGGAGGGGGTGGAGGAGAGAGGTGTGTCACAATCATTAGCATTTTGGAGGCGTGGTGGCGGAACAACCTCCAACACTACTGCATCTTGTCCTGCATCCTTCCCAGCTGCCAGCAGAGTCACCCAATGCGCCGTGAAACTTAGGTAACGTCCCTGTCCATGCCTGCTGGACCATGAGTCAGCGGTAATATGCACCTTACTGCTGACCGCCCTGTCCAGCGAGGCATGGACATTGCCTTCCACATGCCGGTAGAGAGCCGGAATCGCCTTCCATGAGAAAAAGTGGCGTTTGGGTACCTGCCACTGAGGAACCGCACATTCCACAAACTCACGGAAGGGGGCAGAGTCTACCAACTGAAAAGGAAGCAGTTGAAGTGCTAGCAATTTTGCCAAGCTAACATTCAACCGCTGGGCATGTGGATGGCTGGGAGCAAACTTCTTTCGGTGGTGCAGCAGCTGGGGCAGGGAAATTTGCCTGGTACAATCTGACGTCGGTGTACCAAAAGCAGATTGCCCACAAGTACTTGGCTGTGACACACCTAATTCTACACCTTCATTCCTCTCAGTGCAGGTCTCAGAGAGGACTGAAGGTCTAGTGGGGTTGAAAATCTCAGCTGATGAGGAGCAAGGAAAGGTCCTCTTTGTTCTTTGGTGTGGGTCTTTTAGATGCGCTTGCCAACGAACTGCATGGCAGGTCAACATATGTCTGGTCAAGCATGTGGTACCCAAGCGGGAGATGTTTTGGCCACGTGAGATACGCTTGAGACATATGTTGCAAATAGCAGCGGTGCGATCTGATGCACTCGTCTCAAAAAAGGCCCACACCAAAGAACTTTTTGAATAACGCGCAGAGACTGCAGCGACCTGCACATGTGATGCAGTCAATGTGCTGCCCTTAGGCTGGCCCCTGGAGGGCATCCTGCCTCGTTGGTGATGTGCCGCCTCCTCCTCCTCCTCCTCTCTCTTATCAGGCACCCACGTTGAGTCAGTGACCTCATCATCCCCTCCCTCCTCATCACTGGAGCAAACCTGGCAGTATGCTGCAGCAGGGGGAGCATGACTGCCAGATTGCTGTCCTTCTTGGGCACCCCCTCTGTCCGGGCTCATGTTACTGCCTTCATCGAGCTCAGTATCATCATCAGTGCCTTCCAAACGCTGGGCATCCTCCTGGAGCATGTACCCAACACTGTGGTCAAACAGTTCGAGGGACTCCTCAGGAGGACATGGTGGAGCTAGGGAAGGAGTCACTGATGACATTGAGCCAAGGGAAGAGGCCGCTGCTTTGCCAGACAAAGCACCCTGGGCATGGGTGAGAGAGGATGAGGAGGATGAGGACGGCTTGGTCATCCACTCGACCAAGTCTTCCGCATGTTGCGGCTCAACACGGCCAGCTGCCGAAAAAAAGGCCAAGCGTGTCCCATGGCCACGTGCTGATGAGGATGCACCGTTTCCACGACCAGCACTAGACACAGAGCCTGCTTGCCCTCTCTTATTGGCTTGTGACTGTCTGCCTCTCCTTCTTGGCCTTCCAGACATACTAATGGCCTGTAGCTGCACTAAGCTGGGATATATATATATATATATATATATATATATATATACTGCAGCTAGCAAAATCAACTGCCTGCCTGTAGTATGAGAACACCACCAACCTTCTACAGGTAGCTTTAGCTGAACACTGTGAGGTGGACGCACCCCACTAATTTGTAGGTTTAGCTGAACACTGTGAGCAGGACGCACTTTACTAAATGTGAATAGTCTAGCTGCCTGACCGTGGTACTAATAGGATCAAAAGAACACCAGTAATTTTCTTCAGGTAGCTTTATATACTGTAACAAGACAAGC
Organism: Lithobates clamitans; assembly: GCA_037952925.1. NCBI lineage: Eukaryota > Metazoa > Chordata > Amphibia > Anura > Ranidae > Lithobates > Lithobates clamitans. The sequence continues at coordinate 655,562 of JBBGZY010000463.1, forward strand.
CTGCCTGTCAGTAGGAAGATAACAGGAACGGATCTAGCTGAACACTGTGAGCAAGACGCACTGCACTAACTGTAAATAGTCTAGCTGCCTGACCGTGGTACTAATAGGATCAAAAGAACACCAGTAATTTTCTTCAGGTAGCTTTATATACTGTAACAAGACAAGCCTGCCTGTCAGTAGGAAGATAACAGGAACGGATCTAGCTGAACACTGTGAGCAGGACGCACTTTACTAAATGTAAATAGTCTAGCTGCCTGACCGTGGTACTAATAGGATCAAAAGAACACCAGTAATTTTCTTCAGGTAGCTTTATATACTGTAACAAGACAAGCCTGCCTGTCAGTAGGACAATAACAGGAACGGATCTAGCTGAACACTGTGAGCAGGACGCACTGCACTAACTGTAAATAGTCTAGCTGCCTGACCGTGGTACTAATAGGGTCAAAAGAACACCAGTAATTTTCTTTAGGTAGCTGTAAATACTTTAACAAGACAAGCCTGCCTGTCAGTAGGAAGATAACAGGAACGGATCTAGCTGAACACTGTGAGCAGGACGCACTGCACTAAATGTAAATAGTCTAGCTGCCTGACCGTGGTACTAATAGGATCAAAAGAACACCAGTAATTTTCTTCAGGTAGCTTTATATACTGTAACAAGACAAGCCTGCCTGTCAGTAGGAAGATAACAGGAACGGATCTAGCTGAACACTGTGAGCAGGACGCACCGCACTAAATGTAAATAGTCTAGCTGCCTGACCGTGGTACTAATAGGATCAAAAGAACACCAGTAATTTTCTTTAGGTAGCTGTAAATACTTTAACAAGACAAGCCTGCCTGTCAGTAGGAAGATAACAGGAACGGATCTAGCTGAACACTGTGAGCAGGACGCACTGCACTAAATGTAAATAGTCTAGCTGCCTGACCGTGGTACTAATAGGATCAAAAGAACACCAGTAATTTTCTTCAGGTAGCTTTATATACTGTAACAAGACAAGCCTGCCTGTCAGTAGGAAGATAACAACAGGAACGGATCTAGCTGAACACTGTGAGCAGGACGCACTGCACTAAATGTAAATAGTCTAGCTGCCTGACCGTGGTACTAATAGAATCAAAAGAAACCCAGTAATTTTCTTCAGGTAGCTTTATATACTGTAACAAGACAAGCCTGCCTGTCAGTAGGAAGATAACAGGAACGGATCTAGCTGAACACTGTGAGCAGGACGCACTGCACTAACTGTAAATAGTCTAGCTGCCTGACCGTGGTACTAATAGGATCAAAAGAACACCAGTAATTTTCTTCAGGTAGCTTTATATACTGTAACAAGACAAGCCTGCCTGTCAGTAGGAAGATAACAGGAACGGATCTAGCTGACCACTGTGAGCAGGACGCACTTTACTAAATGTAAATAGTCTAGCTGCCTGGCCGTGGTACTTATAGGATCAAAAGAACACCAGTAATTTTCTTCAGGTAGCTTTATATACTGTAACAAGACAAGCCTGCCTGTCAGTAGGACGATAACAGGAATGGATCTAGCTGAACACTGTGAGCAGGACGCACTGCACTAACTGTAAATAGTCTAGCTGCCTGACCGTGGTACTAATAGGATCAAAAGAACACCAGTAATTTTCTTCAGGTAGCTTTATATACTGTAACAAGACAAGCCTGCCTGTCAGTAGGAAGATAACAGGAACGGATCTAGCTGAACACTGTGAGCAGGACGCACTGCACTAACTGTAAATAGTCTAGCTGCCTGACCGTGGTACTAATAGGATCAAAAGAACACCAGTAATTTTCTTTAGGTAGCTGTAAATACTTTAACAAGACAAGCCTGCCTGTCAGTAGGAAGATAACAGGAACGGATCTAGCTGAACACTGTGAGCAGGACGCACTGCACTAAATGTAAATAGTCTAGCTGCCTGACTGTGGTACTAATAGGATCAAAAGAACACCAGTAATTTTCTTCAGGTAGCTTTATATACTGTAACAAGACAAGCCTGCCTGTCAGTAGGAAGATAACAGGAACGGATCTAGCTGAACACTGTGAGCAGGACGCACTGCACTAAATGTAAATAGTCTAGCTGCCTGACCGTGGTACTAATAGGATCAAAAGAACACCAGTAATTTTCTTTAGGTAGCTGTAAATACTTTAACAAGACAAGCCTGCCTGTCAGTAGGAAGATAACAGGAACGGATCTAGCTGAACACTGTGAGCAGGACGCACTGCACTAAATGTAAATAGTCTAGCTGCCTGACCGTGGCACTAATAGGATCAAAAGAACACCAGTAATTTTCTTCAGGTAGCTTTATATACTGTAACAAGACAAGTCTGTCTGTCAGTAGGAAGATAACAGGAACGGATCTAGCTGAACACTGTGAGCAGGACGCACTGTACTAAATGTAAATAGTCTAGCTGCCTGACCGTAATACTAATAGGATCAAAAGAACACCAGTAATTTTCTTTAGGTAGCTGTAAATACTTTAACAAGACAAGCCTGCCTGTCAGTAGGAAGATAACAGGAACGGATCTAGCTGAACACTGTGAGCAGGACGCACTGCACTAAATGTAAATAGTCTAGCTGCCTGACCATGGTACTAATAGGATCAAAAGAACACCAGTAATTTTCTTCAGGTAGCTTTATATACTGTAACAAGACAAGCCTGCCTGTCAGTAGGAAGATAACAGGAACGGATCTAGTTGAACACTGTGAGCAGGACGCACTGCACTAAATGTAAATAATCTAGCTGCCAGACCGTGGTACTAATAGGATCAAAAGAACACCAGTAATTTTCTTCAGGTAGCTTTATATACTGTAACAAGACAAGCCTGCCTGTCAGTAGGAAGATAACAGGAACGGATATAGCTGAACACTGTGAGCAGGACGCACTGCACTAACTGTAAATAGTTTAGCTGCCTGACCGTGGTACTAATAGGATCAAAAGAACACCAGTAATTTTCTTTAGGTAGCTGTAAATACTGTAACAAGACAAGCCTGCCTGTCAGTAGGAAGATAACAGGAACGGATCTAGCTGAACACTGTGAGCAGGACGCACTGCACTAAATGTAAATAGTCTAGAAGATAACAGGAACGGATCTAGCTAAACTGAATACAGTGTATATATATATATATGCAACACCTGGGATGCATATATATACACAATACACTTTAAGTGCAGCTAACTGACTGACTGTCCTGTCTAATCTAGCTAACTCAAATGAAATGACACTGTCTCTCTATCTCTCTAAGCACACCGGAACACACTGCACAGGGCCGCCGTGCAGGCGGCCTTATATAGTGTGGGGCGTGTACTAAATCCCCTGAGCCATAATTGGCCAAAGCCTCCTTGGCTTTGGCCAATTACGGCTCTCTGTTCAGGCGGCGCTGTGATTAGCCAAGCATGCGGGTCATAGTGCATGCTTGGCCAATCATCAGCAAGCAATGCACTGCGATGCCGCAGTGAATTATGGGCCGTGACGCGCCACACAAATTTGGCGCGAACGGCCCATATCGTTCGCAATTCGGCGAACGACCGAACAGCCGATGTTCGAGTCGAACATGGGTTCGGCTCGAACACGAAGCTCATCCCTACCTGACACTGCCTGGGGCTGGTGCTTGCCAGTTCACCAAAATTCTACCAAAAAAACTGTTAGCGATCGCAGGGATCAGGCCTGACTCTGCGAATACTGCAGTTATGCGTTTAGTGTTTTGTAAGTGACAGTGATCGATCAATACTGCACTTGGGTGGGCTGGGCCGGGCAGAGGGGCAAAACGCAGGTGCTAGCAGGTATCTGGGCTGATCCCGCTAACGCTGCATTTTTGGGAACCCTAAACTGCTGGAGACGCTAGTATAGATCTGATCGGATCAGATATTGATCCGTTCAGATCCTATACCACTAAGGGAGTTGTATGCTGCGTGCGTGGGTGTTAGCGGTACTGGCGCTAATCTGACACTGCCTGGGGCGACGCATATCACTGCCGGGCGATCAGAGGGCTAAACCTTTATTCGGTAATAAACGGCGGGTGCCCTGACACTATAAAAAATAAACGAACTAACCAGCGTCACCCGTAACAGTTATACGGTGATCAGTGGTGAAAGGGTTAACTAGGGGGCAATCAAGGGGTTAAAACATTTATTAGATAGTATATGGGGGTCCCTGTCGCTATAAAACGCTGACGGCGAACCTAAATATTTACGTCCCTAACTAGCATCACCAGTGACACTAATACAGCGATCAGAAAAATGATTGCTTAGTGACACTGGCGACAGGGGGTGATCAAGGGGTTAAAACTTTATTAGGGGGGGTTAGGGGGGTACCCTAGACCTAAAGGGGGCTAACACTCACTGCCCTAACACACTAACTGTCACAAACTGACACCATGCAGTAATAAAAAAAAAACTGCTTGGTGTCAGTGTGACAGGGGGGGGAGGGGTGATCGGGGGTGATCGGGGGGGGTCTGGGGGTAAAGGGGGGTGTAATGTGTGCCTGGCATGTTCTACTGTGTGTGTGTGTTTGGTGCACTCACATTTCAGTCTTCTCTCCTCGGCGCCGGAACGGAAACGGCCGAGCCGAGGAGAGATGACATCACATCCCCTGCCTCTGTGTACTACACAGAGGCAGGGGAAGAATCTCATTGGCTGGGAGCGATCGCGAGGGTGGGCCACGATCGGATGGCCTCCCCCTCATCTCTGATCGCTGCCAGACCAAAGGCGACCACTGCTGGCACCGGGGGGGGGTCCGATGGGACCCCTCACCCGTGGGAAGGCAAGGACATATATGTATGTCTTTTTGCCTGCCCGTGCCGCTCTGTGGACGTGTATAGTCGTGCGGCGGTCGTCAAGTGGCTAACTTCCCCAGCATGCTATCCTGGGCCCATACACACCTAGCCTAGTCACTTAACAATGTATTTTATCAGCTCCATAGTAGTGCTTTACCCTAAACACCCCCTAAAATGTGTACAAATATTATTTGTATCCTTAAATTCATGCAGAGTGCCAGAGGCTTTTTTTGGGGTCACAAAATCATTTGGAACTGACTTGGTTAAACTCCTATCCTCATATTGATTAGTGGTCCAAAATTAATAATAACTACTGCAGTAGGAAACAGACACAAAAGATACACTCAGCATGTTTCCAAATAACTGTTCTGCTTTTTTATGATGCAATTGAAGGTTTTTATACACATGATTACGTAGGTATCAAATTAATATTACAATTGTACGTTTATGGTAACAAGGGGCGTTACATAGGCAGGCTAATTCTAATCAGGACTCGAAAGAATGTAAACATGTAATGAAAACATTATTAGTGCTGTGTGCATAGTGAGGGCAGTGTGCAATACATACAAAACAGAATACAATTTTATTTACAAATTTCCATCACAGTCTCCCCTCTTTTGATCGATATTTTGATCACTAACCATACCTGCTGTCACCTTTAACCTGGAACCTTCACACACTAATGCCCCATATACACGATCGGACATTGATCGGACATTCCTACAACAAAGTGCATGGATTTTTTCCGACGGATGTTGGATCAAACTTGTTTTGCATACACACAGTCGCACAAAGTTGTCGGAATTTCCGATCGTCAAGAATGCGGTCACGTACACCACGTACGACAGTTCGTAGGGCAGATCTGAACCAAGAGCGGCACCCCTTGGGCTCCTTTTGCTAATCTCGTGTTAGTAAAAGTTTGGTGAGAGACAATTCGCGCTTTTTCAGACTCGTGGCTTTCAGATCGTTTTCTGCTGTTCAGTTAGTGCTTGTGGGTTTGTATCTGGTCTTCAGTGCATGCAGCGAGTACAATTGACTTGTGATTGTGTTCTTGTTTGCTCGTTACTGATTTTCAGGTCGCTCTTCACAGGCCTTGCTGTTCTTTAGTGCGTTCTGTTACTTCGTTCTGAGCAGCCATCCGTTTTCTAGCCATGTTGCATATACGTACTCCTCGTAGAGTCCGTGCTGTGCGGGGGCTTGGTGTTGGGGTCCTTACCTTGACACAAGTCCAGTCCATGAACAGGGTGGGGAGGAGTTCATGGACCAAGAATTGGTTGCTCTAGCGTGACCAGTTCTGTCACATGCCTTTGCTCCATGAGATCCGTGAGAATAATCCTGACGATTTCAGGAACTTTCTCCGGATGATGGACCCCGTATTTCACCATTTGTTGGCTTTGCTGACCCCCTATATCAGCAGGCAGGATACCTGCATGAGGCAAGCCATCACTCCGGAGCAGAGGCTAGTCGCCACCCTGCGGTACTTGGCGACGGGGAGAAGCCTGCAGGACCTCAAGTTCTCGACAGGCATCTTCCCCCAGGCTCTGGGAATCATTATCCTGGAGACCTGTTCTGCCATCATTCAGGTCCTGCAGAAGGAGTATATTAAGGTAAGATTTTTATCCTTTAACATCACATTTTATTGTCTTTAATATTTACTAATGTATTGTATTTCTTTCCTCATTCCCTAATTACCATGATTGTAATATGCTGTAAATGTCCCCTTTGTCCTCATGCATGCTGGATTTTTAGGTAATTTTTTTTGTCCACCATACATATTTGCCTTCACTAATCTCCCTAGCATACTCTCCTCGGCCTATTTTCACCTTGTGTAGTCACTTAACAATGTATTTTGTCAGCTCCATAGTAGTGCTTTACCCTAAAACCCCCTAAAATGTGTAAAATAGTGATTTGTGCTTTAAATTCAGGCAGAGTGCCAGAATTTTTTTGGGTCCCAAAATCATTTGGAAGCCTCCCTCCCCCCCAACTGCTAACTCAGCTGATACCAATCATCTATCTGCTGACTTTGCCAAACTCATACACACTATACCCACCTCTTTTGTGGTCAGATTTATGGATGAATTCCCCAAAGCATGTAGTGCAAGGGCCTGCCTGAATACTTTCAAATGGTACTTTTTGAAGTTTTTGTATCCTATTATTATCTTGATAGGTAATAGCAGAATGTCAAAATGTGCTAAAATGTGTACAGTGTGTATTTATCCCTTTGTATTATGACACTTCTTACCTGTCCAGTGGACTGCCAATAGTGTAAAGTAAGGAGGGGCTGACCATAGTAATACACATTATTTATGCATTCAGCTGTCAATGAAGTGTAGAGGGTTACCTGTCCAAAACATCTCCCCCCCTCGTAAAATTCACAAAATGGCCCATAAGAGGGGGGGGGAATCTGATAAGTGGACCTTATACCTTTTTCTTTAAGTACCCTTAAAATAAATGTTATACTGATGTTGGCCAGGAATGTTTGTGTCTAATCTGCTTTCCATGTTTATGTGCAAAATGATTAATTTTATTTTCTTGTTTGACTCCACAGTTTCCTTCCAACCCACAGGAATGGCAGACTGTGGCCTCCCACTTTGCCCAGCGGTGGGAATTTCCTAACTGCGGAGGGGAAATTGATGGGAAACACGTCCACATCGTCCCACCACCCAACTCGGGGTCATACTATTACAACTACAAGGGGTTCAATAGTATTGTGATGTTGGCGGTGGTGTCGGCTACTAACGAGTTCCTGTATGTGGACGTGGGGAAGAATGGCCGGATTTTGGATGGTGGAGTCATCGCCCAGACGGAGTTCTACAGGCATCTCCAGAATGGCAGCTTGGACTTGCCACCTCCAGAAGACAATGTGGAAGGACTCTCCCATTCGTCTTCGTTGCGGATTAAGAATTTGCATTGGGGGACCATCTTATGCGGCTATTCCCTATGAGGACCCTCACCCCAGACCAGAGGGTTTTTAATTACCGGCTGGCCAGAGCCAGAAGAGTGGTGGAATCATAGCCAGCTAGTTCCGCCTATTTCTTACACCCATACACATGGCGGAGTATAAACTGAATCACATCATCCTATCTTGCTGTGTTCTCCACAACTTTTTAAGGAGAAATTCTGTGAATTATGCTGGCTCATTTGGGCCTGAATCCAGAATTCATGTAAATGAACCAACCCTGACGGCGCTTGAAGCTGGCCGTCCTGGCTTGCCCCCCCTGAGTGCCCGCGAGGTCCGTATAAGATACATTGAATGCTTTGCAGGTAGGGGGGCCATCGATATGCTAGACAATGTCTGAGACATTTAAAAAAACAAAAACAAACTTGAACTACTAAAATATTTGCTGACATTTACTGCTTGTGTTTCTTTTAGCTGACCCTGACCTAAATTTGGGGAGTCCTGAAAATGATGTGATTGTGTAACATTAGAAAGCACTGTGTGCGCCCTGAATGGATCCCTGGAGTGGCCCGGCCATCCCAAAATGGCGGCCGTCTCCTCACAGGGGCTGCCTGGCCTGTCAGAATCTATTGCAGATCAGGATCAAGGGGCCCGCCCGTCCTCTCAAACATCGGATGCCACAGTGAGTACTCTCCCGGGGTTCCCCTCTCCAGCATCCACTGACTCTTTGTTACGGAGATCATTTGGAGGGGCAGCTCTCACCCCTCAGCTGGATTTACCTCACAGCCCGGACCCCTGGGACATACAGGCCAGAGATCTCCCTCCCTCCCCTACTGATTTCCCCTCTATGATGGCTGCTTTTTCCCAGATGTTATCTAAAAGCCTATCCCACACAGCTACACAGATCACTGCTTCCATACATGCAGATTTGCAGCAGATTGGCGCCAGAATTGAAGTGATCGAACAAAAATCTGATCAGGCCATTCTGAGAATTAACCAAAATACTTCCAGAATCCAGGATCTCCAGGATCAACTGGAATCCGCCACCTCCAAAATTGATGACCTCGAGAACAGGTCGAGACGTTACAACTTTCGTCTCAGGGGGCTCCCCGAATCCGTTAAAGACACCCACATGGCAGTTCAGGACTTCATCAAAAGTTTAATCCCCAATATTCCAGCTCATCGCTTAGAGCTCGACAGAGCCCACAGGGCGCTACAACCACCTTGCTCCGATGGTCTGCCACGAGACATCATTGTGAAACCGCATTTCTATGCAGTCAAGGAAGAAGTGATGAAGCTCTCCAGGTCAGCAGAGAAACTGATGTTCCAAGGTCATCAGGTCCAAATCTTCGCTGATATTTCCCCATATACCGTACAAAAAAGAAGAGCCCTGAAACCACTCCTACAAGTCCTGGCGAACAAAGAGATCACCTACAGATGGGCCTTCCCACTGAGATTAAACTTCTCATACCGCAACAAACCATACAATTTTTCCACGTTCCAAGAAGGGGAACGACTTCTCCTTCATCTGAGTCTGATCACCCAGGACGTCCCACAGTCTTCTGCCTCTCGAGGAGCATCGTCTGTCAGGAGAACATCCCCCACCAGCCCAGTGTCGCCAGTGTGGCAGAAACAGCTTTCCAAGCGATCGAAAGAGTCCTTTCCCCCATGAGTGGGCCTGCAGCATCAGCAGTCTCTGTTTTTGATCCTCCCCTGGGTCTGTGCTGATGACAGACTTGATGTCAGCTTTTTGGTGACTTTCCTCTTCTGAGTTCTCCCCAGGACTTCCTTTCGGATCCCCTTGGGTCCAGATTTTTCGGGGAAAAGGTTGTACTGTTCCGTTTTTAATAATGTTTTTCTTTTTTTTTTTTTTTTCTTTTCCTCCCAAAATACTCGAAGCTTTTTGATCACTATTACCATGTGATAGCAGGGCTTGCATTGCTTAGTTTATGTACTGCCATGATTTCAATCAGAGGCGGCGTTGACCGGAGTAGTCGTAGTGCGCCTCTCTCTGGCTCCGATAGCTGAACCCTTGTTCATTCACCTATCGGACCCAGACTCTCTCGACCCTTGGGTCGTAGAATTTTTGCTTGGTTTTGGGTACCGGTCCAGGCAGGGGGGGCCCCTCGCTGGTCCGTGGGGATATGGGTAAAATTTTTTTGATGCAATATCTAATGGTTCGTTTTTTCACTCCTCTCTACCTCTTTTCTCTGCTCTTCACTCCTTTCTCCTCTCCCCCCCCTCCTCCTCAGCTACAGGTTCCCACTGGATCTCCCGTCTGCCGTACCACAGATCGAGCCCATCATGCTGCTGGGGATGTCTCCTATCTGCAAGGGACAATTGGGACATCAGGTAAGAATCACAAACACTTAGCACCACACACATTGCTTCCCCATGACTGACTCCACGCCACTGAATGGGACACTTAAGATTCTCTCCCACAATGTACAGGGCCTTAATTCCCCTGTGAAGAGACGCAAAATACTGCAACAGCTTCACACTCTGAAGGCTGATGTAGTTCTGCTCCAGGAAACTCACTTCCCCGCCTCCTATCAGCCCAAATTCCTCCACAAAAGCTTCATGAACTTCCACCTAGCTAATGCTGACAACAAAACAAGAGGAGTGGCAGTCTGCTTCTCCAACAGAACTCAATTCGTACATGCGAACACTATCAAAGACCCAGAGGGACGTTACATACTAGTGTCTGGCACGATTAATGGTGAAGCCTACACGTTTGTCTCATATTATACTCCCAACACACACCAAGACATCTTTTTTGACACCACACTGAAGGTACTTAAACCGCATTTAGTGGGCACAGTAATTTTGGGGGGAGACTCCAATACCCTATTTGACTACTCCTCTGACAAATCTAACCCCCTGCGGCCCAAATCAAAATGGCCCCCTAAACGTAGCCTTCGGGTAGCGCAAATAGTACGATCTTTTGGCCTAATTGATATCTGGAGGGAAATGAACCCCCAAAGTAGAGACTACATGCACTACTCGGTCCCTCACCACACCTTCTCCAGGATTGACCACATATTTGTCCCCCCACACGTAATCCCGAGAGTAACCTCCTCCAAAATATATGATACTCCACTGTCCGACCACTCGATAATGTCTATGTCACTCAGGGGTGGGTCGGGGGTGAAGGGTCCCTTTCAATGGCGCCTTAATGAAACTCTTCTAAGCAACCCAACCCATTGCACGCTCCTAGACAAAGCTCTTTCCGACTACTTCAGTGAGAATGACACGGGGTCAGTCTCCCCAGGATGTCTTTGGGCAGCACACAAAGCGGTGATGAGGGGCAGGATCTTACAACTCTCCTCACAACTTAAAAAGGAAAGCAGGGCGGAAGTCTCGCGCCTCACTGCAGACTTCCGCTTGCTGAGTAAAGCCCACAAACAACACCCCACACCGGATAACTTGGCCAAACTTGACTCAGCTCGAGTGAAACTCAACCTCTCTCTTACTACTTCCGCGGAGAAACACTTACGGTGGTCCGGCGCGCGTTTCTATTACCAATCGGATAGGATAGGCGCTAAATTAGCTCCTAAGCTTAGCCCGAGGATCCGTACCTTGGTATTTCCCAAAATTCGTGCCTTGTCAGGGAATCTGACGCAAAATCCTACCATCATTATGAAATCATTCCATGATTTTTTCTCACATCTTTATGAGACAGTACCCCACACTCATTCCAAGGCCAGAGAACGATTTCTCCAAGACATTAACCTACCCCACCTACAGCAAACACACCGCGACCTGCTAGACGCCCCCTTCTCCTCCGAGGAAATCGTGGAAATAATTAAATCCTTGAAAATGAATTCTGCCCCGGGTCCAGACGGTTTTTCGGTATGTTATTACAAGAAGTTTGGCCCTCGTCTGGCTCCTTACATGGCCCGGTTCTTCAACTCCCTCCGGGATGGAGCCCCTATCCCTAGCGACCTAAACTCGGCTTTTATCTCGGTCATACCTAAACAGGGTAAAGACCCAAGTGAGGTGGGCAGCTGCCGCCCTATTTCGTTAATCAATAACGATCTCAAAATAATGACTAAAATACTGGCAAACAGGATGTCTAACTTTATTGCTAATTATATACATAGGGACCAAGTGGGCTTCATCCCGGGGAGACAGGGACCGGACCAGGTTCACAGAGCTATTGACTTGATTTCCCTTCTGCAGTCCCGGTGGGACGGAGGCCCTGCACAAGAGGGCTTCTTGCTGTCAGATCTGCAGAAGGCCTTTGATTCCGTATCATGGCCCTACACTTTTGACATTCTAGAACGCTGGGGGTTTGGCGATGGTTTTCGCATGATAATTCACACTTTATATTCCTCACCCTCAGCACAGGTGCGGCTAATGGGTCATTACTCGGAACCCTTCAATATTCGTCGGGGAACTAGACAGGGCTGTCCCCTTTCACCCTTGATTTTCGCTATTGCAATCGAGACCCTGGCTATAGCCATCAGATCGAATGAGAACATCAAGGGAGTGAAATGTGGTCCTGACGTTCACAAATGCGCCCTATTTGCTGACGACATGCTCTTGTTCCTCACTGCTCCCCTCACATCCACACCTAATGTCCTCAGACTTTTTTGAGAGACTTCGGTCTCATCTCTGGTCTTCAGGTGAACGTGACTAAATCTGTGGCCTTCAATGTTTTGGTCCCGGTACCTCTCATAGACCAACTCCGACCACACTTTCCCTTCACATGGGCTAGCGCCTCAATCCCCTATTTGGGTATCAAGCTGACGAAAAACATTGGAGACCTATATGCCGCTAACTACCCCCCCATGCTCCGCTCTCTAGAGCAGGACCTACGGTAATGGTTGGGGGAGGGCCTGTCATGGTTAGGTAGACTCAACGCAGTCGAAATGACTCTCCTGCCACGCCTTCTATACCTGTTCCGATCACTTCCAATACCGATTAAAAAATCTGTCTTGACTAAATTTCAGTCCGGGGTGATTAGGTTTGTCTGGGGGGACAAGGGCCATCGCTTTGCTAAAGAAATTTTGTTCAGGCTACGGTCACAGGGGGGCTTGGGACTACCAAACTTGTGGCTATATTACCAGGCAGAACAGCTAGCACAGTTCTCAACCATTTACACTAAAAGCTGCAGGCCAGATTGGATCTCCATTGAGAGGCAAGCAGTACCGCATTTCACACTCGACTTCTTAACATGGAGACCTCCCAAACATAGACCGGCCATCTTAGCCCCCACTTTGTCTCACTCCCTAGCCCTCTGCGACCAATTGCATACCCACGCCAACTTGATTTCCCCCTTAAGGCCCCTCACACACCTGTTTCGCAACCCTGACTTTCCACCTTGGATGAACATTCATGCATTTCATTGGTGGCTGAACAAAGGCCTTTTCTGGATAAGACAATTCTTTACTCCCAATGGCCCCATTTCATTAGGTCATTGTTTGAGTTCACTGGAAATGCCTACCTCGGAAAAGTTTCGACTCTTGCAAATTCGTCACTTTCTCCACTCACTTTGTACTGATAGGTTGAACACTCCTAAGGCCACGATGTATGAGCAATAGTGCTCTTTGTCAGCCCCCCAAAGGGGTGGGATATCCATTATCTACGCGTCCCTGGCAGATAGGACGGACACCCCGGCATACGCTCGTTCCTGGGAATCGGACCTGGACATTCAGTGGGACCCTACTAAGTGGTTCCAAGCCTTTAGCAGATCATCGAAAGGTATTTTAAATATGGCCTTGATTGAAGCTAACATTAAAATCTTTACTAAATGGTACTACGTCCCGGCCAGACTCTCCAGGATATTCCCGGACTCCTCCCCCCTCTGCTACAGAGGTTGCGGTCATATTGGCACGATGCATCATATCTGGTGGACTTGCCCCCGCATACGGAGCTACTGGAATAAATTCCTCCAAATTCTAAGGAGAGTATCTGGGGCAGGGGTTCCACAGGACCCCACATACATTCTATTGAATTGCAAAATACCCAACACTTCTAAAAATACACAACAACTTATATTCTTTATGTGTTTGGGAGCCAAAGTCACTCTAGCGAAAGCCTGGAAAACTTCTTCGGTGTCCATATCGGCCACCAAACGGAAGATCTCTTGGATAATGTCACAGGAACAAATTGTGGCTAAACTGCGTGACACGGTCCCACGTTTCGAAGGGATTTGGGAACCTTGGGCTAGGTATGTCGGTATCTCACTTTACCCAGGTCACCTACTCACGTAGGGGAGAGTCCGGCGAGATTACCACCTCTATCCATTTACCCCACTCCCCCCCTCTCTCTTCTACTAGCTCCCTCTCTCCTCTTCATCTTTATTCTCTGCTTTTTCTTTTCATGTTCTATCCACATCTTTCTTATACCAGCTAATGGCTAATAATGGTCTTACTAAGCCAAAACATACTCAATTGTTCTTTTAGGCTGTCCTAAACTACTCACTTGGTGTACCAGCCTAGATGGCAGCCAGTCACTCTCAGGTTTCTATCCCGGACGATGTGTCTGTCGGCTCCGTCCGGGGGGCTGCTGCGCCTGGGTTCCTTTCCAGTGTGAGCACTTTCCCGGGGGATCTGACAGGAAGTGGGGAAGCACCCCCTTTGGTGGGAACCCTGAAGCTCTCGCACTTCACAGTGTGTCCCCATGGGGGTGGAGTGATGATCTCGGGGGCCTTCCTGGGGGGAGTCCCCAGTTTGAAATTCTTCTCAGGTTGTCCGTTCTCCTAGCGGAAATTAACAATTCATTAAAAAGATAGTAAACTAGTCAGGAACTTTGCTCTACCTTAGATACATCATCTGTGTAAGTGCTATGTTGTTCCTGCTATGTATTTCCCTCTTTTGACTGCCTTGGTCATTGAGGAGTATTATGTGATATGTTTTGTTCATAATATACTTTCATTGTAAAATTTCAATAAAAACATTGAAACAGAGACTGCACTGAAACTGCACATGTAGTGCAAAGTGTATTTGCCCTTAGGAAATAACCCTCATTGTCACAGAAAACAACAATTGTAGCACCAAAAATGTTTTGACTAGGGATGAGCTTCGTGTTCGAGTCGAACCCATGTTCGACTCGAACATCGGCTGTTCGGTCGTTCGCCAAATTGCGAACGATATGGGCCGTTCGCGCCAAATACGTGTGGCGCGTCACGGCCCATAATTCACTGCAGCATCGCAGTGCATTGCTTGCTGATGATTGGCCAAGAATGCACTATGACCCGCATGCTTGGCCAATCACAGCGCCACCTTAACAGAGAGCCGTAATTGGCCAAAGCCAAGGAGGCTTTGGCCAATTATGGCTCAGGGGATTTAGTACACGCCCCACACTATATAAGGCCGCCTGCACGGCGGCCCTGTGCAGTGTGTTCCGGTGTGCTTAGAGAGAGAGACAGAGAGAGACAGTGTCATTTCATTTGAGTTAGCTAGATTAGGCAGGACAGTCAGTCAATTAGCTGCACTTAAAGTGTATTGTGTATATATATGCATCCCAGGTGTTGCATATATATATATATATATACACTGTATTCAGTTTAGCTAGATACGTTCCTGTTATCTTCTAGACTATTTACATTTAGTGCAGTGCGTCCTGCTCACAGTGTTCAGCTAGATCCGTTCCTGTTATCTTCCTACTGACAGGCAGGCTTGTCTTGTTACAGTATATAAAGCTACCTGAGGAAAATTACTGGTGTTCTTTTGATCCTATTAGTACCACAGTCAGGCAGCTAGACTATTTACATTTAGTGCAGTGAGTCCTGCTTACAGTGTTCAGCTTGATCCGTTTCTGTTATCTTCTTACTGACAGGCAGGCTTGTCTTGTTACAGTATATAAAGCTACCTGAAGAAAATTACTGGTGTTCTTTTGATCCTATTAGTACCACAGTCAGGCAGCTAGACTATTTACATTTAGTGCAGTGCGTCCTGCTCACAGTGTTCTGCAAAACCTACAAGTTAGTGGGGTGCGTCCTGCTCACAGTGTTCAGCTAGATCCGTTTCTGTTATTTTCTTACTGACAGGCAGGCTTGTCATGTTACAGTAAATACAGCTACCTGAAGAAAATTGCTGGTGTTCTTTTGATCCTATTAGTACCACAGTCAGGCAGCTAGACTATTTACAGTTAGTGCAGTGCGTCCTGCTCACAGTGTTCAGCTAAACCTACAAGTTAGTGGGGTGCGTCCTGCTCACAGTGTTCAGCTAAACCTACAAGTTAGTGGGGTGCGTCCACCTCACAGTGTTCAGCTAAACCTACAAGCTAGTGGGGTGCATCCTGCTCACAGTGTTCAGCTAGATCCGTTTCTGTTATCTTCTTACAGACAGGCAGGCTTGTCTTGTTACAGTAAATACAGCTACCTGAAGAAAATTGTTGGTGTTCTTGTGATCCTATTAGTACCACAGTCAGGCAGCTAGACTATTTACAGTTAGTGCAGTGTGTCCTGCTCACAGTGTTCTGCTAAACCTACAAGTTAGTGGGGTGCGTCCTGCTCACAGTGTTCTGCTAAACCTACAAGCTAGTGGGGTGCGTCCTGCTCACAGTGTTCAGCTAGATCCGTTTCTGTTATCTTCTTACTGACAGGCAGGCTTGTCTTGTTACAGTAAACACAGCTACCTGAAGAAAATTGCTGGTGTTCTTTTGATCCTATTAGTACCACAGTCAGGCAGCTAGACTATTTACAGTTAGTGCAGTGCGTCCTGCTCACAGTGTTCTGCTAAACCTACAAGTTAGTGGGTTGCGTCCTGCTCACAGTGTTCAGCTAAACCTACAAGTTAGTGGGGTGCGTCCACCTCACAGTGTTCAGCTAAACCTACAGGCTAGTGGGGTGCGTCCTGCTTACAGTGTTCAGCTAGATCCATTTCTGTTATCTTCTTACTGACAGGCAGGCTTGTCTTGTTACAGTAAATACAGCTACCTGAAGAAAATTGCTGGTGTTCTTTTGATCCTATTAGTACCACAGTCAGGCAGCTAGACTATTTACAGTTAGTGCAGTGCGTCCTGCTCACAGTGTTCTGCTAAACCTACAAGTTAGTGGGGTGCGTCCTGCTCACAGTGTTCAGCTAAAGCTACCTGTAGAAGGTTGGTGGTGTACTCATACTACAGGCAGGCAGTTGATTTTGCTAGCTGCAGTATCAGTACATATATATATATATATATATATATATCCCAGCTTAGTGCAGCTACAGGCCATTAGTATGTCTGGAAGGCCAAGAAGGAGAGGCAGAGAGTCACAAGCCAATAAGAGAGGGCAAGCAGGCTCTGTGTCTAGTGCTGGTCATGGAGACGGTGCATCCTCATCAGCACGTGGCCATGGGACACGCTTGGCCCTTTTTTCGGCAGCTGGCCATGTTGAGCCGCAACATGCGGAAGACTTGGTCGAGTGGATGACCAAGCCGTCCTCATCCTCCTCATCCTCTCTCACCCATGCCCAGGGTACTTTGTCTGGCAAAGCAGCGGCCTCTTCCCTCGGCTCAATGTCATCAGTGACTCCTTCCCTAGCCCCACCATGTCCTCCTGAGGAGTCCCTCGAACTGTTTGACCACAGTATTGGGTACATGCTCCAGGAGGATGCCCAGTGTTTGGAAGGCTCTGATGATGATACTGAGCTCGATGAAGGCAGTAACATGAGCACGGACAGAGGGGGTGCCCAAGAAGGACACCAATCTGGCAGTCATGCTCCCCCTGCTGCAGCATACTGCCAGGTTTGCTCCAGTGATGAGGAGGGAGGGGATGATGAGGCCACTGACTCAACGTGGGTGCCTGATAGGAGAGAGGAGGAGGAGGAGGAGGAGGAGGCGGCACATCACCAACGAGGTAGGATGCCCTCCAGGGGCCAGCCTAAGGGAAGCACATTGACTGCATCACACCCCAAAGCTCCACATGTGCAGGGCGCTGCAGTCTCTGCACGTTATTCAAAAAGTTCTTTGGTGTGGGCCTTTTTTGAGACGAGTGCATCAGATCGCACCGCTGCTATTTGCAACATATGTCTCAAGCGTATCTCACGTGGCCAAAACATCTCCCGCTTGGGTACCACATGCTTGACCAGACATATGTTGACCTGTCATGCAGTTCGTTGGCAAGCGTATCTAAAAGACCCACACCAAAGAACAAAGAGGACCTCTCCTTGCTCCTCATCAGCTGAGATTTCCAACCCCACTAGACCTTCAGTCCTCTCTGAGACCTGCACTGAGAGGAATGAAGGTGTAGAATTAGGTGTGTCACAGCCAAGTACTTGTGGGCAATCTGCTTTTGGTACACCGACATCAGATTGTACCAGGCAAATTTCCCTGCCCCAGCTGCTGCACCGCCAAAAGAAGTTTGCTCCCAGCCATCCACATGCCCAGCGGTTGAATGCTAGCTTGGCAAAATTGCTAGCACTTCAACTGCTGCCTTTTCAGTTGGTAGACTCTGCCCCCTTCCGTGAGTTTGTGGAATGTGCGGTTCCTCAGTGGCAGGTACCCAAACGCCACTTTTTCTCACGGAAGGCGATTCCGGCTCTCTACCAGCATGTGGAAGGCAATGTCCATGCCTCGCTGGACAGGGCGGTCAGCGGTAAGGTGCATATTACCGCTGACTCATGGTCCAGCAGGCATGGACAGGGACGTTACCTAAGTTTCACGGTGCATTGGGTGACTCTGCTGGCAGCTGGGAAGGATGCAGGACAAGGTGCAGTAGTGTTGGAGGTTGTTCCGCCACCATGCCTCCAAAATGCTAATGATTGTGACACAACTCTCTCCTCCACCCCCTCCTCTTCTTCTTCCTCCATGGCCTCTTCCTCGGAACCAGCGGTGCTCTGTAGTCGTTCAAGGGGCTACGCAAGTACGCAGGCCAAAAGATGCCATGCGGTGCTTGAGCTGGTGTGCTTGGGGGACAGGAGCCACACTGGGGCAGAGGTTCTGTCAGCTCTGCAGGGGCAGGTTCAGAGGTGGTTGAGGCCACGCCAACTTAAGGCAGGAATGGTGGTTTGCGACAATGGCACCAACCTCCTCTCTGCCCTCCGACAGGGACAAATGACCCAATGTCCTGTTTGGCTCACATCCTTAACTTGGTGGTGCAGCGGTTCTTGGGCAGGTACCCGGGCTTACAGGATGTCCTGAGGCAGGCCAGGAAAGTCTGTGTGCATTTCCGCCGGTCATATAATGCCAGTGCTCGGCTGACGGACCTCCAAAAGGAGTTTAACCTGCCCAAGAACCGCCTAATCTGTGACATGCCCACCAGGTGGAACTCAACATTGGCCATGCTGCAGCGGCTGCACACGCAGCAGAGGGCCATCAATGAGTACCTGTGCGACTATGGCACCAGGACAGGGTCAGGGGAGCTTGTTTTTTTTTCCCCACGCCAGTGGGCCATGATTAGGGATGCATGCACTGTCCTGTCACCATTTGAGGAGGCCACGAGGATGGTGAGCAGTGACAGTGCATGCATCAGTGACACTGTCCCCCTTGTCCACCTGTTGGAGCACACGCTGCGTGGAATAATGGACAGGGCACTTGAGGCAGAACAGAGGCAGGAAGAGGAGGACTTCCTTAGCTCTCAAGGCCCCCTTTATCCAGACAGTGTTCCTGCGTGCCCGCCGATCACACAGGAAGAGGACGAGGAGGAGGAGGAGGAGGAGGAGGAAGATTGTGTCAGTATGGAGGTGGAGCCTGGCACTCAGCATCAGCCGCAGTCTTTAAGGGATCAGTCCCAAGAAACACATGGACTTGTACGTGGCTGGGAGGAGGTGGCTGCGGACCATGTCGTCCTTAGTGACCCAGAGGACTCCGGACCAAATGCCTCAGCAAACCTACGCTGCATGGCCTCCCTGATCCTGCAAAGCCTGCGTAAGGATCCTCGTATTCGTGGTATCAAGGAGAAGGACCAATACTGGCTGGCAACCCTCCTTGATCCACATTACAAGGGTAAGGTTGCGGACCTTATCTTGCCATCGCAGAGGGAGCAGAGGATGAAACATCTTCGGGAGGCCTTGCAGAAAGGTCTGTGCAACGCGTTCCCAGAGACTGGGAGGTTACAAACTCCTGTTTCTGGACAACGTGTTGCTGAGGCTTCGGTCAGTCAAAGAAGGAGCGGTGGAGAAGGTGGCCGTCTGACCGATGCGTTCAGACAATTTTTTGGTCCGCAGCCCCAAGGTATGATCGGTTCCAGCAACCATCGCCAGCGTCTGTTTTACATGGTGCAGGAATACCTAGGAGCATGATCAGACTTGGACACCTTTCCCACCAAAAATCCTCTGGGTTACTGGGTCTTGAGGATGGATCACTGGCCAGAGCTTGCACAGTATGCAATTGAGCTACTGGCCTGTCCTGCATCCAGCGTTCTTTCGGAACGCACATTCAGTGCTGCTGGAGGCGTGGTAACCAATCACAGGGTGCGTCTGTCCACTGACTCGGTCGATCGACTGACCTTCATAAAAATGAATCAGTCTTGGATCACCACCAGCTACCAAGCACCTGATGCTGATGTAACCGTATAATTTTTTTTGAAATCTCAGATCCCTTCAAAGACTGCCTATGCTGATGCTGAGTGACTATCCCTGAGTAATTATCCTCTTCCTCCTCAATCATCACGCTGATAGCTTGTAAGAACATTTTTGGTTCTGGGCGCCACCACCAGTGCCTAAGGCACAATTTTTCAGCCCCTGTTTAACAGGGGCGTGTAATTACAATTTTTGATGTAATACTTTGCAGCAGGGCTCGTTCCTGCATTCCAACTAGAGTGTCTGTGAGGGGTTGCAGTGTTGTGGCACCAGCACCAGTGCCTAAGGCCCATTTTTTCTGCCCCTGTTTAACAGGGGCGTGTAATTACAATTTTTGATGCAATACTTTGCAGCAGGGCTCGTTCCTGCGTTCCAACTAGAGTGTCTGTGAGGGGTTGCAGTGTTGTGGCACCAGCACCAGTGCCTAAGGCCCATTTTTTCTGCCCCTGTTTAACAGGGGCGTGTAATTACAATTTTTGCTGCAATACTTTGCAGCAGGGCTCATTCCTGTGTTCCAACTAGAGTGTCTGTGAGGGGTTGCAGTGTTGTGGCACCAGCACCAGTGCCTAAGGCCTAATTTTTCAGCTCCTGTTCAACAGGGGCATGTAATTACAATTCTTGATCTAATATTTCACAGCAGGGCCCTGTGAGGGCTTACAGTGTTGTGGCCACAGCAACACCTAAGGCCCAAATTTCTGCTGAGTATATAGGGCAGGACCCTACTTTCAAACAACTAACTTACAAACGACTCCTACTTGCAAACGGAAGGAGACAACAGGAAGTGAGATGAAATCTACCCCTAGGAAGGGAAATTCTCTCCTGTAAGAGTTAATATGGGAAAAACATTTCTCCTTTCCACTGATGCTTTCCAATCCTTGTTCCACAAAAAAACGCAAATTTTCAAAAAACATTTTTCATTGGGACAAAAAGTGAGGTGAAATCTTCTGAAGAGGAGGAAAGACAGCAAAACAAATGTCACAGGGGTGATAACCCTTCCCTATGTTTTCCAAAAAGCTTAAAAAAGATTTTTTGGCTGGAGCTAAACACGTTAAAAATGTACCCGTTCAAAATTACAAACAGATTCTACTTAACAACAAACCTACAGTCCCTGTCTTGTTTGCACCGCCTGTATACTGCTGTTCAGAGTATATAGGGCCTGGTGGCCCTTTCCTTATTTTAATTTGGGTGCGGGGTTCCCCTTAATATCCATACAAGACCCAAAGGGCCTGGTAACGGACTGGGGGGTACCCATGCCATTTGTCTCACTGATTTTCATCCATATTGCCAGGACCCGACATTACATTAAACCCGCAATCAGTTTTAAATGAGATTTTTCCTTTAAAAATGACATTTGGTGCAGGGACTGTTCTAAACACGGGAAACACGCGTCACTTTAAAAGCATACTATAGACACCCCTCAGGTACGATATTTAAAGGAATATTTCACTTTTTTTTTTACTTTAAGCATTATTAAAATCACTGCTCCCGAAAAAACGGCCGTTTTTAAAAGTTTTTTTTGCATTGATACATGTCCCCTGGGGTAGGACCCGGGTCCCCAAACCCTTTTTAGGACAATACCATGCAAATTAGCCTTTAAAATGAGCACTTTTGATTTTGAACGTTCGAGTCCCATAGACGTCAATGGGGTTCTAACGTTCGTGTGAACTTTCGGTCCGTTCGCAGGTTCTGGTGCGAACCGAACCGGGGGGTGTTCGGCTCATCCCTAGTTTTGACCATTGAAAGAAGAAAACACACATTCTTGATTAACAATCTTTTTAATACAAGCACAATCACATGTGCATTTATCAAAGGTTTTTAAAACAAACCAACATTCCAAGGCCAGAGAACGATTTCTCCAAGACATTAACCTACCCCACCTACAGCAAACACACCGCGACCTGCTAGACGCCCCCTTCTCCTCCGAGGAAATCGTGGAAATAATTAAATCCTTGAAAATTAATTCTGCCCTGGGTCCAGACGGTTTTTCTGTATGTTAGAAGAAGTTTGGCCCTCGTCTGGCTCCTTACATGGCCCGGTTCTTCAACTCCCTCCGGGATGGAGCCCCTATCCCTAGCGACTTAAACTCGGCTTTTATCTCGGTCATACCTAAACAGGGTAAAGACCCAAGCGAGGGGGACAGCTACCATCCTATTTCGTTTATCAATAACGATCTCAAAATAATGACTAAAATACTGGCAAACAGGATGTCTAACTTTATTGCTAATTATATACATAGGGACCAAGTGGGCTTCATCCCGGGGAGACAGGGACCGGACCAGGTTCGCAGAGCTATTGACTTGATTTCCCTTCTGCAGTCCCAGTGGGACGGAGACCCTGCACAAGAGGGCTTCTTGCTGTCGCTGGATCTGCAGAAGGCCTTTGATTCCGTATCATGGCCCTGCATTTTTGACATTCTAGAACGCTGGGGGTTTGGCGATGGTTTTTGCACGATAATTCACACTTTATATTCCTCACCCTCAGCACAGGTGCGGCTAATGGGTCATTACTCGGAACCCTTCAATATTCGTCGGGGAACTACACAGGGCTGTCCCCTTTCACCCTTTATTTTCGCTATTGCAATCAAGACCCTGGCTATAGGCATCAGATCGAATGAGAACATCAAGGGAGTGAAATGTGGTCCTGACGTTCACAAATGCGCCCTATTTGCTGACGACATGCTCTTGTTCCTCACTGCTCCCCTCACATCCACACCTAATGTCCTCAGACTTTTGAGAGACTTCAGTCTCATCTCTGGTCTTCAGGTGAACGTGACTATATCTGTGGCCTTCAATGTTTCGGTCCCGGTACCTCTCATAGACCAACTCCGACCACACTTTCCCTTCACATGGGCTCAATGCCGCTAACTACCCCCCCATGCTCCGCTCTTTAGAGCAGGACCTACGGAAATGGTCGGGGGAGGGCCTGTCATGGTTAGGTAGACTCAACGCAGTCAAAATGACTCTCCTGCCACGCCTTCTATACCTGTTCCGATCACTTCCAATACCGATTAAAAAATCTGTCTTGACTAAATTTCAGTCCGGGGTGATTAGGTTTGTCTGGGGGGACAGGGGCCATCGCTTTGCTAAAGAAATTTTGTTCAGGCTACGGTCACAGGGAGGCTTGGGACTACCAAACTTGTGGCTATATTACCAGGTAGCACAGCTAGCACAGTTCTCAACCATTTACACTAAAAGCTGCAGGCCAGATTGGATCTCCATTGAGAGACAAGCAGTACCGCATTTCACACTCGACTTCTTAACATGGAGACCTCCCAAACATAGACCGGCCATCTTAGCCCCCACTTTGTCTCACTCCCTAGCCCTCTGCGACCAATTGCATACCCACGCCAACTTGATTTCCCCCTTAAGGCCCCTCACACACCTGTTTCACAACCCTGACTTTCCACCTGGGATGAACATTCATGCATGTCATTGGTGGCTGAACAAAGGCCTTTTCTGGATAGGACACTTCTTTACTCCCAATGGCCCCATTTAATTAGGCCATTGTTTGAGTTCACTGGAAATGCCTACCTCGGAAAAGTTTCGACTCTTGCAAATTCGTCACTTTCTCCACTCACTTTGTACTGATAGGTTGAACACTCCTAAGGCCACGATGTATGAGCAATGGTGCTCTTCGTCAGCCCCCCAAAGGGGTGGGATATCCATTATCTACGCATCCCTGGCAGATAGGACGGACACCCCGGCATACGCTCGTTCCTGGGAATCGGACCTGGACATTCAGTGGGACCCTACTAAGTGGTTCCAAGCCTTCAGCAGATCATCAAAAGGTATTTTAAATATGGCCTTGATTGAAGCTAACATTAAAATCTTTACTAAATGGTACTACGTCCTGGCCAGACTCTCCAGGATATTCCCGGACTCCTCCCCCCTCTGCTACAGAGGTTGCGGTCATATTGGCACGATGCATCATATCTGGTGGACTTGCCCCCGCATACGGAGCTACTGGAATAAATTCCTCCAAATTCTAAGGAGAGTATCTGGGGCAGGGGTTCCACAGGACCATTCATACATTCTATTGAATTGCAAAATACCCAACACTTCTAAAAATACACAACAACTTATATTCTTTATGTGTTTGGGACCCAAAGTCACTCTAGCGAAAGCCTGGAAAACTCCTTCGGTGTCCATATCGGCCACCAAACAGAAGATCTCTTGGATAATGTCACAGGAACAAATCGTGGCTAAACTGCGTGACACGGTCCCACGTTTCGAAGGGATTTGGGAACCTTGGGCTAGGTATGTCGGTATCTCACTTTATCCAGGTCACCTACTCACATAGGGGAGAGTCTGGCGAGATTACCACCTCTATCCATTTACCCCACTCCCCCTCCCTCCCTCTCTCTTCTACTAGCTCCCTCTCTCCTCTTCATCTTTATTCTCTGCTTTTTCTTTTCATGTTCTATCCTCATCTTTCTTATACCAGCTAATGGCTAATAATGGTCTTACTAAGCCAAAACATACTCAAGTGTTCTTTTAGGCTGTCCTTAACTACTCACTTGGCGTACCAGCCTAGATGGCAGCCAGTCACTCTCAGGTTTCTATCCCGGATGATGTGTCTGTCGGCTCCGTCCGGGAGGCTGCTGCGCCTAGGTTCCTTTCCAGTGTGAGCACTTTCCTGGGGGATCTGACAGGAAGTGGGGAAGCACCCCCTTTGGTGGGAACCCTGAAGCTCTCGCACTCCACAGTGTGTCCCCATGGGAGTGGAGCGATGATCTCGGGGGCCTTCCTTGGGGGAGTCCCCAGTTTGAAATTCTTCTCAGGTTGTCCGTTCACCTAGCGGAAATTAACAATTCATTAATAAGATAGTAAACTAGCCAGGAACTTTGCTCTACCTTAGATACATCATCTGTGTAAGTGCTATGTTGTTCCTGCTTTGTATTTCCCTCTTTTGACTGCCTTGGTCATTGAGGAGTATTATGTGATATGTTTTGTTCATATTATACTTTCATTGTAAAATTTCAATAAAAACATTGAAACAGAGACTGCACTGAAACTGCACATGTAGTGCAAAGTGGATTTGCCCTTAGGAAATAACCCCCATTGTCACAGAAAACAACAATTGTAGCACCAAAAATGTTTTGACCATTGAAAGAAGAAGACACACATTCTTGATTAACAATCTTTTTAATACAAGCACAATCACATGTGCATTTATCAAAGGTTTTTAAAACAAACCAACATGTTTGTTGTATAACAATTTTTTGTGTCACGTTAATAAAAGTAGAAATGTCCTTTTTAAAGTAAAACAGGCATGTTTAAAACAAACAAGAAATACACAAAACATGAACTTACAAAGTTCAACTTTGTTATAAATTGAAGGCAGTATCAGACATGAGTATTTATAAACTGTGTATGATATTGCGTTTAGATGGGGTGAAGTCACCCCTGGAAAAGCCAAATTTTGAAGATGCACACAAATTATTGAATGTCAACATGTGCTAGCTGCCATCACGGGGGATCAAGGGACGTGTTTTGTGAGTGCAACCCCTTCCTCACAGCTACTTTATTATTGAGGAAGGGGTTGCACCCACAAAACGCATACATTGATCTCCCGTGATGGCAGATAGCACATGTTGAAACACTCTGTGCATCATCAAAATTTGGCTTTTCAACACTATGTAAAAAAAGGTGCAACAATTTTTTGGGGAAAAAATGCAAATTACATTAGGGATTTCGAGGGGATTTAAACTCTCCCTAAAACATCAATGATGTTCTTTATTTTGTTTTTAACATCATTGATGTTTTTATGGATGTTTTCCAAGTCCCTATTACACCCCATGATCTCCCCGATCAGGATCTGGGCACTCTTACTGGTGAAATGGCCTTCATCCACAACATCACGATCACCTAAAAATATAGAAACAAAAACACCATGTATTATAAATACGCCGGAATCCATCTCTTACCTAAGGCTGTGGTCGCAGATACTCACCTGTTGTGGTGGCAATTTCCACCACGTCTCCCTCCTCCTCCTCCTGTTGACTTTGGGGGATTTCCACTTCCTCATGAGGTGGGGGTCTGTGGTCTCCTTGGATGAGTGGTGTCCTCCGAGTCTTTTCTCTCCTATGTAAAAAAAAATAGGTATACTTAGCACACATATATTTTAGGATAGAAATAGGGATATGAAACATTGCTTTGAAGTGGGGTACAATTGTCTGTTTTGGCAGAGTTCCAGGATGAAGAAATATTTTTTTCCTTTGTCAAGCTTGAATACTTACCTGTTTTGTTCAAGCTTCACAGATGGAGACACTCCTATAGTATACACTGGAGCACCTGTGTGGGCTCCCTAATAAAAAGGGTGTTCTGTGTCCCACACTAGTGCTCCAGTGTCCAGATGTGTAAACAGCTGTTGAGTGTCCTCTCCTTACACAGAATCTAGTTTGCATTTCATTCTAGTTACCAACCCATCTAGACACAAAAATAATTTGACGAGAAGTAGGCTAGCAAAAATGTTTTAAAATGCATATGTCCAAAACATTATGTTTTCTATGCCGAACGAACAATGTTTCATACGAACGAATATTATGCCCATGAACATGAAAGTTGCCATTTTAAAATGTACAACAGTAAAAAAAAAACACATGGAGCAGCACGAACATTAGAAAAATAAAGAATAGGAACACAGGACAACTACTTACTTTTTTGCAGCACTCTCCTGATCCTTCTGTACTGCTTATGCTCCCTTAATTTGAAGTCCGACCATCGCTTCCTGAGTTGATCTTTCGATCGTCATACCCCAAAATTCTTCTGCGGACTCTTGACAACTTTCGCCATGATCTTGGCCTTTCTGACATTGGGGTTGGGGTAAGGTCCATACTTCCTGTCATAGTCGGCCCTCTTCAGAATGTCCACCATCTCCAACATCTACCCAAAGGACATATTTGATGCCTTAAATCGTCTCCTCCGGGATCAGGACGTTTCTGGCTCCGGGCTTTCCTCCTCCTCCACGTTGGTGTAATTAGCACGCACCTGCTGTGTCTCCGCCATGTGCTCTTCCCACACTGCACCGAACAAGAAGGGGCGGGGAATAGACTAGAAAGAACATCAGGGGCGGGCGGAGTTTCACGCATGCGCAGTGTATATAAAGCGTAACACGCATGCATAGTACGTACAATCTGTGAGCGGAGGAAGGAGTATCGGAGGTGCTGATCGTGATAACGAAGGTAAGATTTAAAATTGGGCCTATACTGCTTCTAGATTGAGGCCTTTATTGGGACAAGATTAGGAGACTTTAGCCTGACATTAGGGTTTGTCTTGTGTTGTGTCTTGCAGAAAAAATGGATGGCTTCAATGACCACAATTTCCTCCCCCTGTTCATAGACAAATACAGGGAGCTGCCCTGTCTGTGGCAGATCAAACACCCCCAATACAACAATAAACAAAAGAGGCAGGCAGCGCTGGAGAAACTGCTGGAGTTGATGAAGCCGGTGGTCCCCACGGCAACTATCCCCTATTTAAAAGCCAAAATTGGTGGCCTGAAGAGCACTTATCTATGGGAGCGCAAGAAGGTCACAGATTCCCAGAGATCAGGAGCTGCAGCAGATGACATTTATGTCCCCAGGCTGTGGTACTATGAGAGACTGCGATTTCTGTCAGACCAGACTGAAGTCAGGGAATCCCTCTCCACTCTTCCTTCCACCCTTCCTTCCACCCTATCTTCCACCCCAGCTGAGGTTTCCGATGTCCAACCTGGGACTTCCAGCCAGGAAGAAGTGGAGGAGCCCAGCTGGAGCCAGGTATAGCATTCTTCTACAGATTTCTGGTCAATAAATAATAATAATGATCTTTACTAGATGTTATTATTGATCACTAATTGCTGATTTAATAAAGTGTTTTACATAACAATAGACAGTAGTGGGCACAAATAATTGGGACAAGAATGAAAAATGCTGGGCTCAGAATTATAGTCTGTTATATTTCTTAACATTCAATTTGCAACAGTTATGAGATGAAAATTGTGTGTGATTGATAAAAAAAAAGCTATGTCTCTTTTTCATACACAGGAAGGCCTCAGCCAGGAGGAGGCTGTGGAATGTGGCACACAGGAGGAGGCTGTGGAATGTGGGACACAGGAGGAGGCGGGGGTTAGTGGCAGCCAGGAGGAGGCGGGGCTAAGTGGCAGCCAGGAGAAGGCCGGCCCAGTAGGAGCCTGACAGAATCGCAGGTCCCTCCCCTCCACCTTCCAAACAAAAGACCCAGGAAGGGGAGTAACGTGCAGGATTCAGCACTCAGGCTGATTCAGGAGGCTTCTGAGTCCCTGAGAGCCTTCCCCACTCATGAAGAAGCCTTTGCCTGCATGGCTGCCACAAAACTGAAGGACATGCAGGAGGGCCAACGCCTCATGTGTGAGGACCTTCTTTATAAAACCTTAACTAAGGGCGTGAGGGGCGAAATCACACCCAATACCCACCTGTGTGAGTTGGACCATCCTCCTCCTCCTGCCACAACTCCACCACCACAGATACAACGTGGAAGGAAGCATGGAAAGAAGACCAGAGAGAGATGACCTGGGTTCAGTCTGGTCTGACAAAAGATGCAGGCTCTTGTATGACCACAGCCTGGGAACATTCATGTCATCTGCTGCTGTTCATGATTCTCTTGGACTTCTGGACCAGATTGCACTCCCTTATATATATATGGACTCCTCAGGCCAACAATTTTGCAGTTAAATAATTTATGTGTGCCCTGGGGGCCAAAGGCTTCGCCAATTTCTGCTGTTTCTCCAGCGTTGCCTTATTATACTCGCCTATGTGTGCTTTCCTTAAAAAAAGGCAGTTTGTTTGTGAGGAGGCAGGTCATTTTCAAAACTACAATGTGAAATTTACAAGGGACACCAACACCAAACAATCTCCTTGAGATTAAATAATACAAGATAATAATGGTGTTGTGGTAACTTTATACACACAAAACACACCCAAAAATATTCTGGAGTTAAAAAAAACAAAAACAAAAACAAAAAAAAAACAAGATCAGGCTTGAAAAAAATACAAAGCAAAAAAAATAAAATAAAAAAAGTTTGAAATGTTTTAGTCAGATGTGACAAATCAAAAAATAGTGATGAAATCACGATAAATAATAAAGAAAGAAGTTTGTGAGAACTCTGTGTGAATATGAGCAACTAAACTACTTCATTCTTCTCACATTATAAAGAAGAAGAGAGTGCGCTGCATTAAACTACTATAAAAATTAATTTCCAAAAGGAGAAAAAATTATTCCACAGTGAAGTAAAGAGTAATCTTATCTCGTCTCTCGATTACATATTTTTGAAAAATAAATACCAAATGTGTAGTGTAACAGCATATGAAAAACACTCATTTATCAGTGAAGATAAGGAAAAAATATAGGAGACCCCTCTCCTTGCTGTACCCAGCCACCCACACCACGCTTGCCCTTTTTTATTATTGGAATCGATTCTATTATATCTGTTTTATATTTTTATGGAATATTGATGATCGTAAATATATCAAATAAATGCCAATTGAATTTTTGGATTTACACCATGTGGAGGCTCCTTGTTTCTTTTCTCTATACATGGTTACTATTGCTGACCAAGACGGAGATTGTGTAGACCATCCGGGCAGGATCCTGGCCCCCCATTTGGAGGAAGAGGTTTACCAGCATATGACCTGTTCCCATACTGTCCTTCATCCTGAGACAGTGCAAGCCTTTTCTGACTCACCGCCAACGGCCTGTGAGTCCACCAAAGTTGGTAAGAGTACCTCATCCCTTACGTTGATTAAGATCGTTACGGAGGAGATATTTACGGATCATTTGCATTGTATGAAATCCGCCTTATTTGCATGATATATCATTGGGACTAGATTATTTCCAGACCCATTTGGTGGCCACACCTCTTATTTTAATTTTGGACATCATCACCCAAGTTTTTACTTTCCTTTTTGGAATGTGGACACTTTAAGTTTTCACGTTATTTTTTATTATTGTATTTCACCATTTTTTCCTTATCTTCACTGATAAATGAGTGTTTTTCATATGCTGTTACACTACACATTTGGTATTTATTTTTCAAAAATATGTAATCGAGAGACGAGATAAGATTACTCTTTACTTCACTGTGGAATAATTTTTTCTCCTTTTGGAAATTAATATTTATAGAGGCTTATATTTTAGCGCTACACTATTTATGTTTATGTATTTTGCACAATTTGGTCTTATTGGATTGTTGGCTGCTATTTCACATTTTTTGATTGGCGCGGTATTTTCTACCCTTTTTTTGTGCTGCATTAAACTATTTCAAACATTGCACCATAACAAAAGTGCTATATCCATTGTGAACGCTAATTTTACCAGACCGAGCAGTTCTGTCTCGGAAATTCTTCTGAGCATGCGTGGCACTTTGTGCGTCGGAATTGTCCACACCCGGTTGGAATTGACGCGATCGGATTTTGTTGTCGAAAAATGTTATAGCCTGCTCTCAAACTTTGTGTGTTGGAAAATCCGATGGAAAGAGTCCGATGGAGCCCACACACGGTTGGAATTTCCAACAACAAGCTCCGATCGCACATTTTCCATCGGAAAATCCGACCGTGTGTACAGGGCATTAGGTGAAGGTTGTCCTGGCCAAAGAGGAAAAAATTCCATTGTGGAAAAAATAATAGCTGAGCAGCTTTTTTCATTACAAATTGACTTTTCATTTTGAAAAACAAATGATTGATAAGATATATTTACAGAGTACTGGCTGTACACTCCTGTGGCCAGAATGGCCTTCTAGCCAAATTGTTGGCATGCTGACTATATATATATATATATATATATATATATATATATATATATATATATATATATATATATATATATCGCTTACAATTAAAGTCATTGAATCAAAAAGTACCCTAGACTGTGATCGCAAGAGAGAAACAAATCAAACACAGAGATTTCTTAAATTTAGTCTTTTTTGCAGTGTCTGGTGTGGATCCAGGTGACTTTTCCTTCAAGTTTTGCAAAAACTGTAATAGATGCTGTATTAAATCTCCAAACATTTCCTTATATATAAATCTCCCTTAACAATCCACAAGTCACCTGGCTTTAGTTTTAGATCATTCCAAACTTTTAGGATCTGGAATTGGGGAGAAAACACATAAATGAGTTTGTCAAAAACCTTAAAAGATCAGCCACATTCTCTCTGAGATCCGAATGGAGGAATTCAGCTGCTGAGACAAAATATAAGAAAGTGAGTAACACACTCCCAAACTAAATCCCATAGGGAGAGAGTCCAACATCCCCCTTAGGGGCTTGATAAAATATAAGAAAACATTCAAGCAAAAGTTTTCTAGTTTCTTACTCTACTTTGTCCGCTACATTGTAGACAATAGGGAGTGTAAAAATAAAACCTCAAAACTTCTAGTAAGGACTCTCCTATAAAAATGATTTCTTTTGTTACTCTCTGTACTTTCTGGCACTCTGTACTTACAAACTACTTCTGATAACACTTTTTACTGTGGCCTTTGCAGTAGCATTTGCCACTGGACATCCAGGAAACATGTCCATACAGATAAAATGCATACTCGTAAGATCCTGACTTGGGCATCTGGATATATCTTTTTGTAATCTCTGGAAGGGATGTTCAGCTTTTGGTAACACCTTTGGTAACAGGTAAAACAAGAAGTGGTACGTTATAAAAACAACTGTGGAGAACCCTGGCTCTATCCCACGCTCATTTACTAAGGCAGCCATAACTGCTTGTGACTAATGACACGGTCCATGTGTCAAGCTGGAGGAAAAAGAGTGGCT
Source organism: Lithobates clamitans (assembly GCA_037952925.1). Classification (NCBI taxonomy): domain Eukaryota; kingdom Metazoa; phylum Chordata; class Amphibia; order Anura; family Ranidae; genus Lithobates; species Lithobates clamitans. The sequence goes on from JBBGZY010000463.1 coordinate 687,456, forward strand.
GGCAGACATAAATGATCACCTTTTTCAAAGCCCTGTTTCATAAGAAGTTGCCCCTGTGGACCACTTTTTCCTCTCGTTCAGCGGTCCTTAAAGTTGAATTATTAATCCCAGCTATACTGGGCCAGAACTAGGGTGGAATCTGTGAGTTGCACAGACCCATCAAGTGTCTGGGGCTGTAATGCAGCATCCTTAGTCACCTGGTCTGCTTCCATGTGTGAATTTTGAAGTTAATATGGCTACCTCAGCAAGAACCTGGAAGGCTGAAAACAGCTGATCAAATTAACTTAGCATGCTTGGTTGGTTTACCCGCCGAAGTAAAAACAAACTTCTGGCCCTTCAAATGGAACCAAAAGCTCTCGATATCTTGACTATCTATATAAATATACACTCTTTTTATAGCTCACAGGCTTTGCTAAAACATGGAGCTCTGCTTCTTGAGCTGGGGAAAAAAAGGATCCAATGACTTTGAATAGAGAGTTTCCTTCTGGGTGATAAACTGCATACTCAGTATAAAACCGGGAATAACTCTACAAATAATTAAATATCTGGGTCTTCAGGGAGTGTGTCCTGCACTGGGCTCACAGCAGCTGATTTTCTATGCCATCAATTTAACACATGTGGTTTTTCCTTTCTTTTAAATAAATGTACGCATTTTTCATTGTTAGATTTGTACATAAACAAACTCATATTTTAAACCTTTCGCTAGACAAACATTTAGTTAGCTGTATATTTGCTGCGCAGAATGTTGGACTATTAAAATTAAATGTTTGACCAAAACAATATCTAACTTTGTCTAATAGCACCTTTGCATAAAAGCTACAGCTCTGATATATATCGGGTCGAACCCTTCATTACTGGGTCCAGCTTGCATAAATATATTACAATGGCTTGTTTTCTATCATGCTGTTTGTGTAAGAACTCCAGTTTCATGTTTCAAAAGACAACTTTTTCCTGGTAATATTATAATAAATGATAACAATACCCTGCGGTCATGGAGAGATGCCCATAAATCCAAAATATCTTCTGCTTATACCACTGTACTTAGAAGGAAAAGGGGCACATCATTTCACAATTCACACATTCTGCTTTGGATTTCAAAAATAAAAAAAAATAAATAAAACAAAAGGACCAACAATCTGTATGATGGACCAGAAAGCATCAAAAACTAAAAAACAACTGGCTGCAGGTGGCAACTATCCTAACAGGGTATGTGGACTTGATGTGATGGGTCTGTTATATTTAAATTTTATTTACTATTACTCTCACATCATGGACCGCACATCAAGTTATTATCAAAAATCTTAAAATTTCATTTTTGTAGAAAAACGTCTTATGTATCCCATCCATCTTGGCTTTGTTAAATATTATGGCAGCTGTATTCCAAACAACAACCTCATCTTAATCTAAACTAATCCCATTCATTACAAATTTCCCCATTAACCTGGATTTCATTTCCAACCAAAGGTTGTCTAAACCAGTTTCAATATATCTATATTATTAATACAATTGTTAAACTCATATTAGAAATGAATACTCATTATTACTTAATTTTACTTAATTTCCCTTTTTTTGAATGCACTGTTTCCACTATCAAAGGATATTCAATTTGTGTAATGCATGGTTAAATGTAACCTTCATTTTACCATGTCTGGAAAACAGATTAAAAAAAATAATTGTGATTACATTGTTTACCATTAGATTTGTTAACCCGGCACATTTTGTTATAAATGTTTTGTCTAAAAAAAATGGAATTGGCATGGTGTCCTTCAAGCTTATCACTGACCTCTCATCCCAGCCCATCATCCCATCTGTGTACATGACACACACAAGCAATAGAACTAAAGGTCCCAAAATTCACACACATACACCAATATCTCTCTAAAATCACTTACATTTTTCCCATTTGTACACAACACATGCATATCATTCTCTCACTTTCTTTTAACTCTTTAATATTTCCCTGCTTAAATTCTGCATTCCTTATTTTGTTCAGATACCCTTTATATCTAGCTTCTATGATCAGACGGGCAGGCAGAGTGCTCATCCCATCTTCCCTCTCTGACAACATATAAAGTATTCTGTTTTGACACTCATTTCTCTGTTTCTTGACTTTACTAGTTGTAGTGCCTGACCCCAAATTCATCCCACAACTTAACATGAAAATGTCCCTTTCTGTCTAGTGTTAATGTCACACTTGATCCATCCTGCTCACTTAGATAGCTGTTTCTTTAGCTGTTTACTCTGCATGATTCTTATGCCGTGTACACACGAGCGGACTTTACGGCAGACTTTGCCCGGCGGACGGGATTTGGTTGGACAATTCGATCGTGTGTGGGCTCCAGCGGACTTTGTTTTCTCAAAAGTTGGACGGACTTAGATTTGAAACATGTTTTAAATTAATCCGTCGAAATCGAGTCCGGTCGAAAAATCCGCCGTCTGTATGCTAGTTCGATGGACATAAAGCCACGCTAGGGCAGCTATTGGCTACTGGCTATGAACTTCCTTGTTTTAGTCCGGTCATACGTCATCACGTAGGAATTCGACGGACTTTGGTGGATTGTGTGTAGGCAAGTCCGTTCATTCAGAAAGTCCGTCGTAAAGTACGTTGAAAAGTCCGCCGGACAAAGTCTGCCGTAAAGTCCTCTCATGTGTACGCGGCATTAGTCCCTGTGGACCTTGGTGGTAACCCAGTTACCCATTGTGGATCCATGTCCACTTTAACCATTAATCTAGGGGCTCAGTATAGGCGGAACTGCACCTTCGGTTCATATATAGCGCTCCTCTTGCGCTGGGCATTTTTGAGAGTCTCTTACCCTTCACTCCCTTACTTAATTCAATGCCCATAATTACTGGCCAGTCTTCTCTTGTTGTGCCTATACCCTCTTGCCTCTAAACTACTTTATCTAGCAGATGTACTACATATACCTGTGAACAGCATTATTCTTCCCTTTCTTATCTATAACACTCCGATGGACAATAGACAGTGACAACATAACATATAACCACCAACCAATACAGTTCAATTAAGGGGAGTAAAATAGGTACCCTTTGTCCCCAAAATGCCTTACCGATCAAGGAAGTCTGATAACTCAAATGTAAGCAAAAGGCTTACCTCAGCCGGCTGATTACCAGAAATTTCCAGATCGTCTCAAGCTCCTCATTTTGGATACTCTGGGTCACCTGGAAACCCCTCCTAGGCAAAGCTCACCACGCTGACTTGGTTAAATTGATGATAGGCAACTCCTATCCTCATATTGATTAGTGGTTCCAAATTAAAAATAACTACTGCAGTAGGGAACAGACACAAAAGATACACTCAGCATCTTTCCAAATAACTGTTCTGCTTTACTATGACGCAATTGAAGGTTTTTATACACATGATTACGTAGGTATCACATTAATATTACAATTGTACATTTGTGGTAACAAGGGGCGTTGCATAGGCAGACTAATTCTAATCAGGACTCAAAAGAATGTAAACATGTAATGAAAACATTATTAGTGCCGTGTGCACAGTGAGGGCAGTGTGCAATACATACAAAATAGAATTGGGCTGCCAATATTGTAAGTAAGGAGGGGCTGGCCAAAGTAAAACACATTATTTATGCATTCAGCTCTCAATGAAGTGGAGAGGGTTACCTGTCCAAAACATCTCACCCTCCCCCCCCTAAAATTTTTACACTGGGCCATCAGAGGGGTGAGGAATCTGATAAGTGGACCTTATTAGTGCCGTGTGCACAGTGGGGGCAGTGTGCAATACATACAAAATAGAATACAATTATATACAGAACTTACACATTTCCATTACAGGAACCCTCCCTCCCCCCCCAACCGCTAAGTCAGCCGGTACCAATCCTCTATCTGCTGACTTTGCCAAACCCATACACACTATACGTACCTATTTTGTGTTCATATTTCTGGATGAATTCACCAAAGCATGTAGTGAAAGGGTCTGCCTGAATACTTTCAAATGATACTGTTTCAAGTTTTGTTCTCCTATTATCTTGATAGGTAATTGCAGAATGTAAAAAAGTGCTTCAATTTGTACAGTGTGTATTTATATTTTTGTATTATGACACTTCTTGCCTGTCCAGTGGGCTGCCAATAGTGTAAGTAAGGAGGGGCTGGCCAAAGTAAAACACATTATTTATGCATTCAGCTCTCAATGAAGTGGAGAGGGTTACCTGTCCAAAACATCTCACCGTCCCCCCCTAAAATTTTTACACTGGGCCATCAGAGGGGGTGAGGAATCTGATAAGTGGACCTTATATTTTTGTCTTTAAATACTCCTTCAAATAAATGTTATACTGATGTTGGCCAAGAATGTTTTTGTCTAATCTGCTTGCAATGTTATGTGCAAAAGTACTATTTTTTTTCTTATTTGACTCCACAGTTTCCTTCCAAGCCACAGGAATGGCAGACTGTGGTTTCCCAATTTGCCCAGCGGTGGGACTTTCCCAACTGCGGAGGGGCAATTGATGGCAAACACGTCCTCATCATCCCACCCCCCAACTCGGGGTCATACTATTACAACTATAAGGGGTTTAATAGTATAGTGATGTTGGCAATGGTGTCGGCAACATATGAGTTTCTCTATGTAGACGTAGGGAAGAATGGCCAGATGATGGAAAGTGGAGTCATCGCCCAGATCTAGTTCTATGGACGGCTCCAGAGTGGTGGCTTGGGATTGCCACCTCCGGAACACAACGTGGCTGGTATGCCGTTCGTCTTTGTCACTGATGAAGAGTTTGGGCTGGGTGATCACCTGATGCGGCTGTTCCCGATGAGGACCCTCACCCCGGAGCAGAGGGTTTTTAACTACCAGCTGGCCAGAGCCAGAAGAGTGGTGGAGAATGCTTTCAGGATAATGGCCAGCCGGTTCCACCTATTCCTTACAACAATCAACATGGCAGAATATAAACGTAACCATATAATACTTGCATGCTGCATTCTACACAACTCTTTAAGGAGAAATTCTATTAACTATGTGGCCTCAGTTGGGCCTGAGGTTGGATTTGAAGCTGGTCGTCCTGGCTTGCACCCCCAAAGCGCCCACGAGGTCCGTCTAAAATATATGGAGTACTTTGCAAGTAGGGGGGCCATTGATATGCCAGAAAATTTTTCAGAAACATTTCTAAAATACATTTTTAATTTAAACTGAAATAATATTTCCTTTGATTTACTGCTTGTGTTTCTTTTAGCTGTCTCCTAGGTAATCCAATGGGCTTTTCTTTTTGGCCATTTTCTTCAATAGTGCAAATGTAATTTATTTGATACATGAGGTGACAATCTCTTCTTTAGCTAACTATTATGTTGTGGGTCTGCTACACACACACCTTGCTTTTGTTGTTAACCACTCCAGCCCCTGACCATTTGGCAGCTCAATGACCGGAGGACTTTTTACAATTTGGCACTGCGCTGCTTTAACTGGTAATTGCGCGGTCATGCAATGTTGTACACAAACAGAATTTGCGTCCTTTTGTTCACACAAATAGAGCTTTCTTTTGATGGTATTTTATTGCCTCTGCGATTTTTATTTTTTGCGATATAAACGGAAAAAGACCAAAATTTTTAAAAAATTATATTTTCTACTTTTTGTTATAGGAAAAAAATCCAATAAACTCAATTTTAGTCATACATTTAGGCCAAAATGTATTCAGCCACATGTCTTTGGTAAAAAAAAGTCATTAAGCGTATATTTATTGGTTTGCGCAAAAGTTATAGCGTCTACAAACTAGGGTACATTTTCTGGAATTTACGCAGCTTTTAGTTTATGACTGCCTCATCATCATCTCATTTCTTGAGGTGCTAAAATGGCAGGGCAGTACAAACCCCCCAAATTACCCAATTTTGGAAAGTAGACACCCTAAGGAAATTGCTAAGAGGCATGTTGAGCCCATTGAATATTTTATTTTTTTGTCCCAAGTGGTTGAATAATGACAAAAATAAAAAAAAATTTTTTACAAAAAGTTGTCACTAAATGATATATTGCTCACACATGCCATGGTTATATCTGGAATTGCACCTCAAAATACATTTTGCTGCTTCTCTTGAGTACAGGGATACCACATGTGTGGGACTTTTTGGGAGCCTAGTCGTGTACGGGGCCCCGAAAACCAAGCACCGCCTTCAGGATTTTTAAGGGCGTAACCCCCCCCCCCCCAAATGACCCTATTTTGGAAAGTAGACACCCTAAGCTATTTGCTGAGAGGCATGTTGAGTCCATGGAATATTTTATATTTTGCCACAAGTTACGGGAAAATGACAAACTTTTTTTTTTTGCACAAAGTTGTTACTAAATGATATATTGCTCACACATGCCATAGGCATATGTGGAATTACATCCCAAAATACATTATGCTGCTTGAATAAAGGCGGTGCTTGGTTTTCGTGGTCCCATATGCGGCTAGGCTCCCAAAAAGTCTCACACATGTGGTATCCCCGTACTCAGGAGAAGCAACAGAATGTATTTTGGGGTGTAATTTCACATATGCCCATGGCATATTTGAGCAATATATCATTTAGTGACAACTTTCTGCAAAAAAAAATAAATTGTCTTTTTCCCACAACTTGCGGCAAAATATAAAATATCAAACAGTGAAATATTAAAAGTTTTCCTTCGCGCTGGTAGATGTGAAAATCAATAATAGGTGACTAAATAATACAAAATAGTACAGGTGTAAATATTGCAGCAAAATGAGGGTGTTCACACCAACACTTGGTACAGTAGATATTTAGAATACATTTTGCGCAATATTACCAATATTAAATGAATATGCGTAAAAAGTGTGAGATAAAGTAAAAGCTTTGATATAGTGGTTGCTGCAGCTGTAGTTGCTAGGATCAATGATCTCTGTGTTTCAACATATGGCAGTTCCCACTATTTAATAGTGAAGTGATGGTACTATAGTAAAGTGAAAAACGTGCAAGTATCTATATTGCCACTGTGATAAAAATGTCATGAATAAAAGCAAGCTGGGATATCATGAATAAATTATCGTGATTAAATAAATGCTTGTGAATAAATAATCCTTGTAAAAAACTGGATAAATAATATTAAGTGCAACCCGTCAAAAAATAAAATACATTTTACACAAAAAAGGGTGCCAACAGTAGATCTATAAAATAGTGCAGTCACAATTCACTTAAATGTGACCTTAAAAGTGCAGGTGATACCATTGCAGAATTAAAAATAAAAAATAAAAAGTTCATAAATTATTAGATAGATGGCGCTGTTAGAAAGGTATAAAATAGTTCTTCTATTCAGATCTGTGTTATCTTGTGTGCTGGGTATAATATTCTTATAGTGGTGCCTCCTAGTATGGTCTCACAGAACTCTCATCTTAAAATTGTAAAAATCAGCCTTTGGTAATTAAGTCCTTAAGGTGTGGAAGCAGTGTCTGGGAGCCTCTCCTTCTAAGTGCTTATCTCTCCATGCTTTCTTCTCGGTCACTCCGCTCTGGGGTAACTCAATATCAGGGGAGATAAAAATGGGGGAGGGAAAGAGAAGAAAGGCTCCACTAGTGTGATATCGTTTTTGAAATCAAAGGGGGGTGTTTATTTGGATCATGCTCTTACATTTAATACAATAAAAACGGGCAGAGTAAAATGGGTGAAAAGTCTGGCGTTCTCAGCACCCTCTCACTTGTGTTTCAGCTTGTGCCGCTCCAGCCAATCCCTACATGTTACGATACGTCACGTGTCTTCATCTGGGGACAGATTTACAAGGATTATTTATTCACAAGCATTTATTTATTCACAATAATTTATTCATGATATCCCAGCTTGCTTTTATTCATGACATTTTTATCACAGTGGCAATATCGATACTTGCACGTTTTTCACTTTACTATAGTACCATCACTTCACTATTAAATAGTGGGAACTGCCATATGTTGCAACACAGAGATCATTGATCCTAGCAACTACAGCTGCAGCAACCACTATATCAAAGCTTTTACTTTATCTCACACTTTTTACGCATATTCATTTAATATTGGTAATATTGCGCAAAATGTATTCTAAATATCTAAAATATAAAATATTCCATGGACTCGACATGCCTCTCAGCAAATTGCTTGGGGTGTTTACTTTCCGAAATGGGGTCATTTGGGGGGGGGGGGGGGGTTGATCTGTCCTGGCATTTTTTGCACAACATTTAGAAGCGTATGTCACACATCACCCATTCTTGTAAGCACTTGAAGACAAAGCCCTTTCTGACACTTTTTGTTTACATGAAAAAATATTTTTTCTGCAAGAAAATTACTTTGAACCCCCAAACATTATATATATTTTTAAATAAAATTAATATGTGGCGCTGCCTTATCTTTATGTACCGATCCCAAATCAGGGAAACAACAAATCAAAGAGTACTACAAAGCTATAGGTGATCTAATAACAATGCCCTGTGATGACCAAATAAGATCTGCTTTAATACATAACTGATGTGACATAAGTTCAAAAAAATATAGTGCATCAAATTATTGTAGTATGATTCCTAGTGCTCATAAATATAATAAATTATATATTACAGTGCCCTTGTAACTCCTGTTGTGTCTGTTTGGACATATAACATTTTCAAAATTGACACATTGTGCAAAAATCACAAAAAGTGCATGTGTGCAACTGTAAGTGCAATGTGCATAAACAATTATAGTGGGTAATAAAGTGCATAGAAATACTGCCCTGTTGTGACACAATGAGGTCTTACCACAAAATTGTGAACTATAAATAAGCATACATCAAAGTATCATATATTGCGATTCCTATTATTCATATATTCAAATAAATGTACATACAAAACAAAGTGTCAAGTGCGCAGTGAATAAATTGGTGCAAAAAATTGCAGCTCCTAGTGTATCCTAAACAAAAAAGTGACAAAGTGTACAACCTAACCATAAAGTGCATATATGCGACTGATACTGCAATTTCAGGTCTCACATATATTTTTTTAAAGCAAAGGCCCTACAGATTAAAATGGTGGGTGTTTCATTTTTTGTTTTTTCAAACAGTATTTGCGCAGCAATTTTTCAAACTAATTCTTTTTAAAACACACTTTTTAAATTTTACTGCACTAAAACACACTATATTGCCCAAATGTTTGATGAAATAAAAAATATGATCTTAGGCCAAGTACATGGATACCAAACACGGCATGCTTTAAAAAATTGTGCACAAACGTGCAGTGGCAACTAAACTAAACTAAATACATTTTTAAAAGCTTTTAAAAGCCTTTACAGGTTACCACTTTAGATTTACGGAGGAGGTTTACTGCTAAAATCACTGCCCTCAATCTGATCTTCGTGGTGATACCTCACATGCATGTTGCAATTGCTGTTTACATATGACGCCAGACCGACACTTGCGTTCGCCTTTGCGCGAGAGCAGGGAGGGACAGGGGTGCTTTTTTTTTTTTTTAATTATTTATTTTGCTTTTCTATTTTATTTTTAAACTGTTCCTTTCATTTTTTTTAATCATTTTTATTTATTTATTTTTATCTCAGGGAATGTAAATATCCCCTATGATAGCAATAGTGACAGGTACTCTTTTTTGAAAAAATTGGGGTCTATTAGACCCTAGATCTCTCCTCTGCCCTCAAAGCATCACCAAGATCATTGTGATAAAATACTTTCCCAATTTCGCAATGGCGCTGTTTATATCTGGGGAAATCTAAGTCATGAAATGCTTGTAGCTTCCAGTTTCTTAGGCCATAGATAATTGGAGCCATTCTGGTCTCTGATCATCTCTATGGTCCAGGAACCACCGGCTGCATTCTCAGTTTCCCTATTAGGACAGGAGAGCCAGAGAAAACCATGGAAGACGGTGGGAGGGGGGGTCATTCCTTCCCACTGCTTGTAAAAGCAGTCTAGAAGCTAATTAGCCGCTAGGATTGCTTTTACATGAAAGCGGACCACTGGCTGAAAAGAATGATACCAAGATGATACCTAAACCCACAGGCATCATTCTGGTATAACCACTCAAAGTCCAGCAACATACCAGTATGTTGCTGGTCCTTATTGGGCATACAGTCAGGTCCATAAATATTGGGGACATCGACCCAATTCTAATCTTTTTGGCTCTATACACCACCACAAAGGATTTGAAATGAAACTAACAAGATGTGCTTTAACTGCAGACTTTAATCTTTAATTTGAGGGTATTTACATCCAAATCAGGTGAACGGTGTAGGAATTACAACGGTTTGTATATGTACCTCCCACTTTTTAAGGGACCAAAAGTAATGGGACAGATTAACAATCATCCATCAAACTTTCACTTTTTAATACTTGGTTACAAATCCTTTGCAGTCAATTACAGCCTGAAGTCTGGAATGCATAGACACCACCAGACGGTGGGTTTCATCCCTGGTGATGCTCTGCCAGGCCTCTACTGCAACTGTCTTCAGTTCCTGCTTGTTCTTGGGGTATTTTCCCTTCAGTTTTGTCTCCAGCAAGTGAAATGCACGCTCAGGTCGGATTCAGGTCAGGTGATTGACTTGGCCATTGCATAACATTCCATTTCTTTCCCTTAAGAACTCTTTGGTTGCTTTCGCAGTATGCTTCGGGTCATTGTCCATCTGCACTATGAAGCGCCGTCCAATGAGTTCTGAAGCATTTTGCTGAATATGAGCAGATAATGCCCAAAACACTTCACAATTCATGCTGCTACTTTTGTCAGCAGTCACATCATCAATAAATACAAGAGAACCAGTTTCATTGGCAGCCATACATACCCACACCATGACACTACCACTACCATGCTTCACTGATGAGGTGGTATGCTTTGGATCATGAGCAGTTCCTTTTCTTCTCCATACTCTTCTCTTCCCATCACTCTGGTACAAGTTGATCTTGGTCTCATCTATCCATAGGATGTTGTTCCAGAACTGTGAAGGTTTTTTTAGATGTTGTTTGGCAAACTCTAATCTGGCCTTCCTATTTTTAAGGCTCACCAATGGTTTACATCTTGTGGTGAACCCTCCATATTCACTCTGGTGAAGTCTTCTCTTGATTGTTGACTTTGACACACATACACCTACCTCCTGGAGAGTGTTCTTGATCTTGCCAACTGTTGTGAAGGGTGTTTTCTTCACCAGGGAAAGAATTCTTCAGTCATCCAGCACAGTTGTTTTCTGTGGTCTTCCGGGTCTTTTGGTGTTGCTGAGCTCACCAGTGCGTTCTTTCTTTTTAAGGATGTTTCAAACAGTTGATTTGGCCACACCTAATGTTTTTGCTATCTCTCTGATGGGTTTGTTTTGTTTTTTCAGCCTAACGATGGCTTGCTTCACTGATAGTGACAGCTCTTTGGATCTCATATTGAGAGTTGACAGCAACAGATTCCAAATGCAAATAGCACACTTGAAATTAACTCTGGACCTTTTATCTGCTCCTTGTAAATGGGATAATGAGGGAATAACACACACCTTGCCATGGAACAGCTGAGCAGCCAATTGTCCCATTACATTTGGTCCCTTAAAAAGTGGGAGGCACATATACAAACTGATGTAATTCCTACACCGTTCACCTGCTTTGGATGTAAATACCCTCAAATTAAAGCTGAAAGTCTGCAGTTAAAGCACATCTTGTTTGTTTTATTTCAAATCCATTGTGGTGGTTAGGGATGAGCCGAACACCCCCCTGTTCGGTTCGCACCAGAACATGCGAACAGGAAAAAAATTCGTTCGAACACGCGAACGCCGTTAAAGTCTATGGGACACGAACATGAATAATCAAAAGTGCTAATTTTAAAGGCTAATATGCAAGTTATTGTCATAAAAAGTGTTTGGGGACCCGGGTCCTCCCCCAGGGGACATGAATCAATGCAAAAAAAAGTTTTAAAAACGGCCGTTTTTTCAGGAGCAGTGATTTTAATAATGCTTAAAGTCAAACAATAAAAGTGTAATATCCCTTTAAATTTCATACCTGGGGGGTGTCTATAGTATGCCTGTAAAGGGGCGCATGTTTCCCGTGTTTAGAACAGTCTGACAGCAAAGTGACATTTGGAAGGAAAAAACACATTTAAAACTACCGCGGCTATTGCATTGCCGACAATACACATAGAAGTTCATTGATAAAAACGGCATGGGAATTCCCCACAGGGGAACCCCGAACCAAAAAAAAAAAATGATGTGGGGGTCCCCCTAAATTCCATACAAGGCCCTTCAGGTCTGGTATGGATATTAAGGGGAACCCCAGCCAAAATTAAAAAAAAAATTGACGTGGGGTTCCCCCTAAATTCCATACCAGACCCTTCAGGTCTGGTATGGATTTTAAGGGGAACCCCGCGCCAAAAAAAAAAAAAAAAAAGGCGTGGGGTCCCCCTAAAAATCCATACCAGACCCTTATCCGAGCACGCAACCTGGCAGGCCGCAGGAAAAGAGGGGGGGACGAGAGTGCGGCCCCCCCCCCCTCCTGAACCGTACCAGGCCACATGCCCTCAACATTGGAAGGGTGCTTTGGGGTAGCCCCCCAAAACACCTTGTCCCCATGTTGATGAGGACAAGGGCCTCATCCTCACAACCGTGGCCGGTGGTTGTGAGGGTCTGCGGGCGGGGGGCTTATCGGAATCTGGAAGCCCCCTTTAACAAGGGGACCCCCAGATCCCGGCCCCCCCCCTGTGTGAAATGGTAAGGGGGTACTTACCCCTACCATTTCACTAAAAAACTGTCAAAAATGTTAAAAATGACAAGAGACAGTTTTTGACAATTCCTTTATTTAAATGCTTCTTCTTTCTTCTTTCTTCCTTCATCTTCTTCTTCTTCTGGTTCTTCTGGCTCTTCTGGTTCTTCCTCCGGCGTTCTCGTCCAGCATCTTCTCCGCGGCGTCTTCTATCTTCTTCTCCTCGGGCCGCTCCGCACCCATGGCATTTGGGGGGAGGCTCCCGCTCTTCTCTTCATCTTCTTCTCTTCTTCATCTTCTTCTTCATCTTCTTCTTCTTCTTTTTCTTCTTCTTCCTTCTTCTCTTCTTCCTGTCTTCTCCGGGCCGCTCCGCAATCCATGCTGTGGCATGGAGGGAGGCTCCCGCTGTGTGACGGCGTCTCTTCGTCTGACGGTTCTTAAATAACGGGGGGCGGGGCCACCCGGTGACCCCGCCCCCCTCTGACGCACGGTGACATGACGGGACTTTCCTGTGGCATTCCCCGTGACGTCACAGGGAAGTCCCTCAAGTCACCGTGCGTCAGAGGGGGGCGGGGTCACCGGATGGCCCCGCCCCCCGTTATTTAAGAACCGTCAGACGAAGAGACGCCGTCACACAGCGGGAGCCTCCCTCCATGCCAGCATGGATTGCGGAGCGGCCCGGAGAAGACAGGAAGAAGAGAAGAAGGAAGAAGAAGAAGAAGAAGAAGATGAAGAAGAAGATGAAGAAGAGAAGAAGATGAAGAGAAGAGCGGGAGCCTCCCCTCATGCCATGGGTGCGGAGCGGCCCGAGGAGAAGAAGATAGAAGACGCCGCGGAGAAGATGCTGGACGAGAACGCCGGAGGAAGAACCAGAAGAGCCAGAAGAACCAGAAGAAGAAGAAGATGAAGGAAGAAAGAAGAAAGAAGAAGCATTTAAATAAAGGAATTGTCAAAAACTGTCTCTTGTCATTTTTAACATTTTTGACAGTTTTTTAGTGAAATGGTAGGGGTAAGTACCCCCTTACCATTTCACACAGGGGGGGGGCCGGGATCTGGGGGTCCCCTTGTTAAAGGGGGCTTCCAGATTCCGATAAGCCCCCCGCCCGCAGACCCTCACAACCACCGGCCACGGTTGTGAGGATGAGGCCCTTGTCCTCATCAACATGGGGACAAGGTGTTTTGGGGGGCTACCCCAAAGCACCCTCCCAATGTTGAGGGCATGTGGCCTGGTACGGTTCAGGAGGGGGGGGGGCCGCACTCTCGTCCCCCCCTCTTTTCCTGCGGCCTGCCAGGTTGCGTGCTCGGATAAGGGTCTGGTATGGATTTTTAGGGGGACCCCACGCCTTTTTTTTTTTTTTTTTTTGGCGCGGGGTTCCCCTTAAAATCCATACCAGACCTGAAGGGTCTGGTATGGAATTTAGGGGGAACCCCACGTCAATTTTTTTTAAAAATTTTGGCTGGGGTTCCCCTTAATATCCATACCAGACCTGAAGGGCCTTGTATGGAATTTAGGGGGACCCCCACATCATTTTTTTTTTTTTTTTTTGGTTCGGGGTTCCCCTGTGGGGAATTACCATGCCGTTTTTATCAATGAACTTCTATGTGTATTGTCGGCAATGCAATAGCCGCGGGTAGTTTTAAATGAGTTTTTTCCTTCCAAATGTCATTTTGCTGTCAGACTGTTCTAAACACAGGAAACATGCGCCCCTTTACAGGCATACTATAGACACCCCCCAGGTACGAAATTTAAAGGGATATTACACTTTTATTGTTTGACTTTAAGCATTAATAAAATCACTGCTCCTGAAAAAACGGCCGTTTTTAAAACTTTTTTTTGCATTGATCCATGTCCCCTGGGGCAGGACCCGGGTCCCCAAACACTTTTTATGACAATAACTTGCATATAAGCCTTTAAAATTAGCACTTTTGATTTCTCCCATAGACTTTTAAAGGGTGTTCCGCGGCATTCGAATTTGCCGCGAACACCCCAAATTGTTCGCTGTTCGGCGAACTTGCGAACAGCCAATGTTCGAGTAGAACATGAGTTCGACTCGAACTCGAAGCTCATCCCTAGTGGTGGTGTATAGAGCCAAAAATATTAGAATTGTGTTGATGCCCCAATATTTATGGACCTGACTGTATATTGTAATCTTTTTTTTCATGCAGCCTGTGGGCTGAACGAAAAAAAGAGATTGATCTGTGGGTATGTCCACAATTAGAATACCTCCCTTCAGCCACCCACTTCTAATGATGGGCATACATGCACCATTTTGTTTTTAACTGTGGTGGTGAAATCACCTCCTACAGCGATGGAGTCACGGCTTTATGTATTGTGGGAGCAAACACTGTTGCTGTCAAGATAAATAAATCCGCACTGCAGTTGAATGGCATACCTGCTAAGCAAATGATGCTTAACAATAAAACAAGCTAACATTACAGTATAACAGTTATGCCCCGTACACATGATCGGACATTGATCGGACATTCCGACAACAAAATCCATGGATTTTTTCAGACGGATGTTAGCTCAAACTTGTTTTGTCTACACAAGGTCTTACAAAGTTGTCAGAATTTCCGATCGCCAAGAATGCGGTCACGTACACCACGTATGACGAGACTATAAAAGGCCAGTTCAGAACCGAGCACGGCACCCTTTGGACTCCTTTTGCTAATCTCGTGTTAGTAAAAGTTTGGTGAGAGACGATTTGCGCTTTTTCAGACTCATGGTTTTCAGATTGTTTTCTGCTGTTCAGTTTGTGCTTGTGGGTTTGTATCTGGTCTTCAGTGCGTGCAGCGAGTTCCCCTTGACTCGTCGCTCTTCACAGGCCTTGATGTTCTTCAGTGCGTTCTGTTACGTCGTTCTGAGCTGCCAACCGTTTTCTAGCCATGTTGTGTATACATACTCCTCGTAGAGTTCGTGCTGTGCGGGGGCTTGGTGTTGGGGTCCTGACCTTGACACAAGTCCAGTCCATGAACATGGTGGGGAGGAGTTCATGGACCAAGAATTGGTTGCTCCAGCATGACCATTTCTGTCACATGCCTTTGCCAACCATTTGTTGGCTTTGCTGACCCCCTATATCAGCAGGCAGGATACCTGCATGAGGCAAGCCATCACTCCGGAGCAGAGACTAGTCACCACCCTGCGGTACTTGGTGACGGGGAGAAGCCTGCAGGACCTCAAGTTCTCGACAGGCATCTCCCCCCAGGCTCTGGGGATCCTTATCCCGGAGACCTGTTCTGCCATCATCCACATCCTGCAGAAGGACTATATTAAGGTAAGATTTTTATCCTTTAACATCACATTTTATTGTATTTAATGTTTGATAATATATTGTATTTCTTTCCTCATTCCCTAATTACCATGATTGTAATATGCTGTGAATGTCCCCTTTGTCCTCAAATCTTTTTGAACCCTCCCTCCCCCCAACTGCTAACTCAGCTGATACCAATCCTCAATCAGCTGACTTTGCCAAACCCATACACACTATACCCACCTCTTTTGTGGTCATATTTATGGATGAATTCCCCAAAGCATGTAGTGCAAGGGCCTGCCTGAATACTTGCAAATGGTACTGTTTCAAGTTTTTGTATCCTATTATTATCTTGATAGGTAATAGCAGAATGGTAAAATGTGCTAAAATGTGTACAGTGTGTATTTTTCTCTTTGTATTATGACACTTCTTACCTGTCCAGTGGCCTGCCAATAGTGTAAAGTAAGGAGGGGCTGACCAAAGTAATCCACATTATTTAGGCATTCATCTCTCAATGAAGTGTAGAGGGTGACCTGTCCAAAACACCCCCCCCCCATAAAATTCACAAAATGGCTCATGAGAGGGGTGGGAGGAGGAATCTGATAGGTGGACCTTATACCTTTGTCTTTTAATAGTCCCTAAAATAAATGTTATCCTGATGTTGGCCAAGAATGTTTGTGTCTAATCTGCTTTCCATGTTTATGTGCAAAATAATTAATTTTATTTTCTTGTTTGAATCCACAGTTTCCTTCCAACCCACAGGAATGGCAGACTGTGGCCTCCCACTTTGCCCAGCGGTGGGACTTTCCTAACTGCGGAGGGGCAGTTGATGGGAAACACACCCATATCGTCCCACCACCCAACTCGGGGTCATACTATTACAACTACAAGGGGTTCAATAGTATTGTGATGTTGGCGGTGGTGTCGGCTTCTTCCGAGTTCCTGTATGTGGACGTGGGGAAGAATGGCTGGATGTCCGATGGTGGAGTCATCACCCAGACGGAGTTCTACAGGCATCTCCAGAATGGCAGCTTGGACTTGCCACCTCCAGAAGACAATGCGGAAGGACTCCCATTTGTCTTTGTTGCGGATGAAGCATTTGCGCTGGGAGACCATGTTATGCGGCCATTCCCTATGAGGACCCTCACCCCGGACCACAGGGTTTTTAATTACCAGGCTGGCCATAGCCAGAAGAGTGGTTGAGAACACATTTGGAATCATGGCCAGCCAGTTCCGCCTATTTCTTACACCATACATATGGTGGAGTATAAACTCAATCATATCATCCTGGCTTGCTGTGTTCTCCACAACTTTTTAAGGAGAAATTCTGTGAACTATGCTAGCTCAGTTGGGCCTGAATCCGGAATTCATGTAAATTAACCAACCTTGACAATGCTTGAAGATGGCCATCCTGGCTTGCCCCTCTTGAGTGCCCGCGAGGTCCGTCTAAGATACATGGAATACTTTGCGGGTAGGGGGGCCATCGATATGCCAGACAATGTCTGAGACATTTTTGAAATTAAAAAAATTTGAACTACTAAACTATTTGCTGACATTTACTGCTTGTGTTTCTTTTAGCTGACCCTGACCTAAATTTGGGGAGTCCTGAAAATGGCATGATTGTGTAACATTAGAAAGCACTGTTGCGTGTATTTACTAAAGGCAGAGACACTTTGCACTACAAGTGCACTTGAGACTGCACTGAAACTGCGCTTGTAGTGCAAAGTGGATTTGCCGTTAGGAAATAACCCCCATTGTCACAGAAACCAACAATTTTATTACCAAAAAATGTTTGTAGCATTGAAAGAAGAATCCACACATTCTTGATTATCAATCGTTTTAATACAAGCACAATCACATGTGCATTTATCAAAGGTTTTTAAAACAAACCAACATGTTTGTTGTATAACAATTTTTGGGTCACATTAATGAAAGTAGAAATGTCCATTTAAGGTAAAACAGGCATGTTTAAAACCAACAAGCCAAATTTTGAAGATGCGCACAAATTGCCGAATGCCAACATGTGCTAGCTGCCATCACGGGGGATCAAGGGACGTGTTTTGTGGGTGCAACCCCTTCCTCTCAACTACTTTATTATTGAGGAAGGGGTTGCACTCACAAAACGCCTACACAAAACGCATCTTCAAAATTTGGCTTTTCGACAATAGGTAAAAAAAGGTGCAACAAATTTTTTTTGAAAAAATGCCAACTACATTAGGGATTTTGAGGGGTTTTAAACTCTCCCTAGAACATCAATTATGTTCTTCATTTTGTTTTTAACATCACTGATGTTTTTCTGGATGTTTTCCAAGTCCCTATTACACCCCATGATCTCCCCGATCAGGATCTGGGCACTTTCACTGGTGAAATTACCTAGATCCACAACATCACGATCACCTAAAAATATAAAAAACAAAACACACCATGTATTATAAATATGCAGGCATCCATCTATTACCTGAGCCTGTGGTCGCAGACACTCACCTGTTGTGACTATTTTGATTAAGTCTCCCTCCTCCTCCTCCTGTTGGCTTTGGGGAATTTCCCCTTCTTCCTGAGGTGGGGGTCACCTGTACCGGGGTATCCTGTAAAGTATCTGTGCTGTACCTCTAAACTTAAATCTGATAAAAAAACACCTTCCCTCTCTCGGTGTTCAACCGAGAGGAACACAGTAGCTAAGGCTTTCTAATTCCTTCTGCTGTATGAGGACGTGATTAAGAAATTGGTGCAACATCCACTGTTTGGAGCTGGGTTACAGAGGAGATACCTGTTGATGGCTGCACTGGATCTGGGACGCCCTTCATCTTCTGTTGCTACATGATTATTACCCCTGCAGGGGTATGAGGAGCTGGTGAGTGGGGACCCTTGAGGGGGATCACTAAAGTCACTGGATATCATCAGTTTTCATCACGAGAGTCACTTATTACAAGAACATTTTGCCATTCTGGAACTTTACATTTTTTATTCATTTTTTATTCATTTTTTATATTGTTGTATTCACCTATATTTTGTTTTATGGGACTGTTGGTCACAATGGACTCCAGATCATTTTGTTAGTATATATGCTTCACCTGTTGGACACTGACTATCTATTATCACTTCACTAGATACTTTACAGGGTGTATAACATAATTTATATCATATGATGTGGGACATTGGGGGAGACTCTGATGGTTATTACCTCTCCCAACTTTATTGTAAGGTGTAATCACTTTGTATGGTAGTGGGTATGTGCTTTACATAGTTTTCACACACCTATATGGATTAATTTGTAAGAGGTTTTTTATCAGATTTAAGTTTAGAGGTACAGCACAGATACTTTACAGGATACCCCGGTACAGGTAGCGCCACACACCACTATCCTTTCTTTTCTCAGCCCTATAGTATACACTGGAGCACCTGTGTGGGACCCCCTAATAAAAAGGGTGTTCTTGTGTCCCACACTAGTGCTCCAGCATCCAGATGTGTAAACAGCTGCTGAGTGTCCTCTCCTTACACAGAATCTAGTTTGCATTTCATTCTAGTTACCAACCCATCTAGACACCAAAATTATTTTAAGAGAAGTAGGCTAGCAAAAATGTATTCAAATGCATATGTCCAAAACATGGTGTTTTCTATGCCAAACGAACAATGTTTCATACGAACGAATAATGTGGCCATGAACATGAAAGTTGCCATTTTAAACTGTACAACAGTTAAGAAAAGCACATGGAGCAGCACGAACGTTAGAAAAATAAAGAATAGGAACACAGCACAACTACTTACTTTTTTGCAGCACTCTCCTGATCCTTCTGTACTGCTCGTGCTCCCTTAATTTGAGGTCCGACCACCGCTTCCTGAGTTGATCCTTGGATTGTCGTACACCAAAATTCTTCTGCAGACTCTGACAACTTTCGCCATGATCTTGGCCTTTCTTACATTGGGGTTTGGGTAAGGTCCATACTTCCCGTCATAGTCGGTCCTCTTCAGGATGTCGACCATCTCCAACATCTCCCCAAAGGACATATTTGAGGCCTTAAATTGTCTCCTCTGGGATAAGGACGTTTCTGGCTCCGAGCTTTCCTCCTCCTCCTCATTGCTGTAATTAGCACGCACCTGCTGTGTCTCCGCCAAGTGCTCTTCCCCCACTGCGCCTAACAAGAAGGGGCGGGGAATAGACTAGAAAGAACATCAGGGGCAGGCGGAGTTTCACGCATGCGCAGTGTATATAAAGCGTAACACGCGTGCGTAGTACGTACGATCTGTGAGCGGAGGAAGGAGTATCGGAGGCGCCGATCGTGATAACGAATTTAAGATTGAAAATTGGGCCTATACTGCTTCTAGATTGAGGCCTGTATTGTGACAAGATTAGGAGACTTTAGCCTGACATTAGGGTTTGTCTTGTTGTGTTGTGTCGTGTTGTGTCTTGCAGAGGAAATTGATATCTTGAAGGATCAGGAGTTTATAAGCATATTCATAGATATGTTCAGGGAGCTGTCCTGTCTGTGGCAGGTGAACCACCCTGATTATAAGAACAAACAAAGAGGAAGGCAGTGCTAGAGGAAGGCAGCGCTGGTAATTTGCTGCAATTTGTGAAGCTGGTGATCCCCACGGCAGACATCACCTATTTGAAGGCCCTAATTGGTGGCATGAGGAGCACTTATGTAAGGGAGCACAAGAAGGTCCAGGATTCCCTGAGATCAGCAGCTGCAGATGACATTTATCTCCCCAGGCTGTATTACTATGACAGACTGCATTTTCTGGCAGGTCAGACTGACCCCAGGCCAGCACTCTCCACTCTTCCTTCCACGCTTCCTCCCCCCCAGCTGAGGCTTCTGACGTCCAACCTGGGCCTTCCAGGCAGCAACGTGTTTTTAAATAAGGTTGTTGCACAATATAATCAATTGTTTTTTAAACTATTCAATAAAGACATTTATATTTTTTGGTAAATACAGACAGCAACACTTTCCAACTCAGTAGCAATAGTAACTCCTTACCCGGACCTGTAAACCGGGTGCCCCTCTTTTCTTTTATGTGGAGGAGCCCAGCTTGAGCCAGGCATAGCATTCTTCTAAATATTTCTGGTTGTCAAATTAATGATGTTAAATATATGTTAGTTTGGAGTACTAATTTCTTATTGTGATTGATGAACCAAAAACTAAAACGATGTCCCTTTTTCATACACAGGGAAGTCTCAGCCAGGAGGTGGCCGGGCCAAGTAGGCTGCCCGATACCCAGGTCCCTCCCCTCCGCCTTCAAAGAAAAAATGGCAGGAAGAGGAGTAACCTGGAGGAGGCTGCAATAGGCCTATTTTGGAAGGCCATTGAGGCCCTCAGAACACCCCACAGTGTGGAAGAGGATTTTGCTGACCTAACAGCATGCAAAATGCTGCAAATGGAGGAGGGCCATTGCCTCTTATGTGAGTTTGTCATTTTAGAAGCATTACATAAGGGGTTGAGGGGCCAACTCACATGTGAAAGCCACATTTGTCAGCTCACCCATGGTCCTCCACCTCCTGGTCCTCCTCCTCCTCCTCCTCCAGGTCCTACTCCTCCTCCTGCCACACCTCCAACACCAGAGCCACAGCCGGGAAGGAAGCATGTAAGGAAGACCAAAGAGTGATGGCCTGGGTTCAGTCTGGTCTGGCAAAAGATGCAGACTCTTGTATAACCACAGCCTGGGGACATACATGTCATCTGCTGCTGTTCATGATCTCTTGGACTTCTGGACCAGATTGTACTCCCTTATATATGGACTCCTCTGGCCACCAATTTTGCAGTAAAATAATTGATGTCTGCCCTGGGGGCCAAAGGCTTCGCCAATTTCTGCTGTTTCTCCGGCATTGCCTCCCTCTTTGTTTGGTTATGAGCCCTTAATAAAGGAATTTTTGTTTCAATTATACTCGCCTATGTGTGTTTTACTTCAAAAAGGACAGTTTGTTTGTGAGGAGGCGGGTACATTTCAAATATACAATGTGAAATTAACAAGAGACACCAAGACCAAACAACCTCCTTGAGATTAAATAATACAAGATAATAATTGTGTTGTGGTAACTTGACACACAAAACACATCTAAAAATATTCTGGAGTTAAAAAAAAAAAAAACACAAGATCAGGCTTGAAAAAAATACAAACCAAAAAAAAAATTAAATTTTTTAGTCAGATGTGACAAATCAAAATATAGTGATGAAATCACGATAAATAATAAAGAAAGACATTTCTGAGAAGTCTTACTTAATTCTTCTAGCATTATAAAGAAAAAGAGAGTGCGCTGCATTAAATTATTTAAAACATTGCAGCGTGACAAAAGTGCTATATCCATTCTGAACGCTAATTTTACCAGACCGAGCAGTTCCGTCTCGGAATTTATTCTGAGCATGCGTGGCACTTTGTGCGTCGGAATCGTCCACACACGGTCGGAATTGATGAGATCGGATTTTGTTGTTGGAGAATTTTACAGCCTGCTCTCAAACTTTGTGTGTCAGAAAATCCAATGTAAAAAGTCAGATGGAGCCCACACACGGTCGTAATTTCCGACAACAAGCTCTGATCGCACATTTTCCGTTGGAAAATCCAACCGTGTGTACAGGGCATAAGACTTACCATACCTGCAAAGCAAATACAAAAAAAAACATAGTAAAAAATAAAACATTTTTTAACGCAACCTGTGCCTAAAATATATATATATGCCGAAGCATGGGGGCATCTGCCCCAAAAGTTAGAAGCAAATCGCTCCTCCACCCCTGCTGCCCCCATGCTTTGGCATGTATGCTCTTTTTTTTGACTGTGGTGGTGAAATCACCTCTGACAGTGCTGGAGTCACGGCTTTATGTATTGTTGGAGCAAACGCTGTTGCTGTCAAGATAAGTAAATCCGCGCTGCAGCTGAATGGTGTACCTGCTAAGCAAATGATGGTTAACAATAAAACAAAGTAACATTACAGTATAACAGTAATGGGGCGTACACACGGTCAAACGTTTCGACCGGACTGGTCTGACGGATGCCGACGGACCAAATCCGGTGGACAATTCAATCGTGTGTGGGCTTCACCGGACCTTCAGCAGACTTTTCCAGTCGCAAATCTCACCGACTTTAGATTTGGAACAGGCTTCAAATCTTTACATCGTAACTCCGCCAGACCCAGAAATCCGCTCGTCTGTATGCTAGTCCGATGGACAAAAACCGACGCTAGGGCAGCTATTGGCTACTGGCTATCAACTTCCCTATTTTAGTCCAGTGTATGTCATCACGTACGAATCCATCGGGCTTTGGTGTGATCGTGTGTAGACAAGTCTGTTCGTTAAAAAGACCGTCGGAAGTCCATCAAAAGTCTGTTGAAAGTCCGCTGGAAAGTCTGTCGGAACAGTCCAATCGAAAAGTCTGGCCGTGTGTAAAACCTGTGCCTAAAATATATATATGCCGAAGCATGGGGGCATCCGCCCCAAAAGTTAGGAGAAAATTGCTCCTCCGCCCCTGCTGCCCCCATGCTTCGGCATTATATGCTCTTTTTTTAACTGTGGTGGTGAAATCACCTCCGACAGAACTGGAGTCACGGATTTATGTATCGTGGGAGCAAATGCTGTTGCTGTCAAGATAAATAAATCCATGCTGCAGCTGAATGGCGTGCCTGAAAACAAAAAAAATTGTTAACAATAAAACACAATAAAACATTGCAGAATAGAATACAGCAAAACAATAGAGAGAGAATAGAGAGAGAGAGAGAACAATAAAATTAAATTTTTTTTTTTGTTTTTTTTTTTTTAATTTTTTTTTTGTGTTTTTTTTATTTTTTACTTTTTTTTACACTTTTATTTGTAACTGTAACTGTAACGGTTCGGTTCCAGGTTCGGGTCTCTCAAAATGCCATGGCATCTTGGGAGACCCTGTGAAAGTGTGTCCTAGTCTGTGCAGTGCTGTACCCTACACTAATACTCAACTAGTGTATGGTAGCATTCAAAACATTCACCAATGCAAAGACCAGGATTGTCAGGACAGGAGGGACAAAAATAGCGGGTGTCACACGCGCTTTCTACGGACACGACATTTTCTTTGGGCGGCTCATTGGGTAGGGGTACTCGGGAGGACATACAGAAAATGCCTCTCATGCAGCCGACTTACTACATTTAGATTGGGAAGGTGAGGTGGAGCACCGTCTGAAACAGAAGGGCTCTGATGATCTCTTCCTGGAATTTAAGGAAGGATCCAGTCCATCCTGAAGCTCTGTATAGCACATGAGCTTCAGCAAAGCCAATTTAAATAAGTATATAAAGTATGCACTTTCTTGTACCAGCGTCTGACCTTACGGGCAATTAGGTACGGCGCCAACAGCTGGTCGTTGAGGTCCACCCCTCCCATGTTAAGGTTGTATTCGTGGACACAGGGGTTTCTCCACAATACCAGTCGCTGTAGGAATTTGGACCATCATGTCTGCATGAAGGGAGGAAAGAAAGAAAACATTCTTATTATCCCTCCACTTCACAGCGAGCAAATTATTATACTTGAAGCAGGCTCTCTCCCCCAGCCTAAGACGGGAATCTACAAGCCTCTGGGGTAAGCCCCGGCGATTAGGTCGCACGGTGTCACATGCACCAATTTGATGATCAAACAAGTGACTAAAAAGTGGAAAGCTTGTGTAATAATTGTCCACATACAAATGGTACCCCTTTCCAAATAAGGGTGACAGCAAGTCCCATACAATCTTGCCAGCGCTCCCTATGTAGTCTGGGCAGTTCTCCGGCTCTACGAGACTATCTCCTCCCTCGTAAACCATAAAACTACATGTATAGCCTGTGGCCCTGTCACAGAGCTTATACATCTTGACCCGTATCTGGCACGCTTGCTGGGAAGATACGGTTTGGAAGACAAGTGGCCAGCAAACTTAATCAGGGACTCATTAACACAGACAACTTGACGGGGAGTAAACAAGGCAGCAAAACGTTGGTTGAAGTGGTTTACGAGGGGCCAAATTTTGTAGAGCCGATCATATCCAGGGTCGCCACAAGGACGACAGAGTTCATTGTTGTTGAAGTCCATGAACCAAAAGATCTGCTCGTATCGTGCCCTGGTCATAGAAGCAGAGAACACGGGCATATGGGTCAGTGGATATATGACCAATATGACCAACTCACTCTTTTTAGTTATGCCCATGTCAAGGGATAGGCCCAGAAAGGTCTTAAATTAAGAAACCGTAATTGGTTTCCAATCTCTGGCAAGAAAGAACTGGGTATTAGCGGTGATGTATTGACCAGCATACAAATTGCTTTGGTCCACAATAGATCTATAGAGATCTTCGGTGAAAAACAACAAATAAAAATCAAGTGACGTAAAATCAACTGTTTCCACTTATGGGACTCGCCACGTCACCACGTGTTACTGCAGTGCTGGTTTGACTATGACCAGGGTGTACTAGGCCGCTGGTGCTTGCCAGCTCATCAGAAGGAATAGTGGCGCTAGTACTTCTCTGCTCCATTCTCTTGCACCTCAACAGCAGAAGAAGATTGGGGTCTTGTACCCCTGACCTTGGCAGGGACCACAACTCCGTTGTCAGAGCTATCTGTCATGGAGCCGCTGTCGCCTACAGGATCGTATTCTGAGCCTGAATCTGACAGATGAGTGACTTCGTCTTCACTATCTGTCATATGAAAATGTGACAGAAATGTGTAGACCTCTTCACTAGTGTACCTTTGATTTGCCATTTTGGGTGCTAAATTTACTGGTACACTAGTGAGACTCACAGGTAAAAAAGCTCCTAGGCTGTCAGCAACTGTATCAAAACATTACCAAAAAAACTGTTAGCGATCGCAGGGATCAGGCCTGACTCCACGAACGCTGCAGTTATGTGTTTAGTGTTTTGTAAGTGACAGTGATCAATCGATACTGCACTTGGGTGGGCTGGGCTGGGCGGAGGGGCAAAAAACCCATATGCTAGCAGGTATCTGGGTTGATCCCACTAACACTGCGTTTTTGGGAACCCTAAACTGCTGGGGACGCTAGTATAGATCTAATCAGATCAGATATTGATCCTTTCAGATACTATACCACTAAGGGAGGTGTATGCTGCGTGTGTGGTTGTTAGCGGTACTGACGCTAATCTGACGCTGCCTGGGGCAACGCAGACCCAAATTTTAAAGCACCGTGGATGTTATTTACTAAAGGAGAATCCACTTTGCACTACAAATGCACTGCAAAAGTGCACCTGAAACTGCACTGAAAGTGCACTTGTAGTGCAAAGTGGATTTGCCTTTAGTAAATAACCCCCATTGTCACTGTAAACACTAACTTACTCCAAAAACTGGTATTGAGCATGGAAAGAAAAAGCCACACATTGTTGAGTAGAAAACTTTTTACTCTGTGCACATTCACATGTGCGTTAGAAAAGGGTTTTTGAACAAACCAACATATTTTTTGAATAACTTTTTTTGTTTGAAGTAGAAATATCCTTTTTTGGGGTAAACAGGCATGTTTAAAACCCATAAAACAATACACAACTCAGGAACTTACAAAGTTCAACTTTGATAAATTGAAGGCAATATCAGACATTAGTATGTCCAAACTGTGTTGATCTTGCCTTCATCAGATGGGGTGATGTCACCCCTGTGAAAGCCAAATTTTGAAGATGTACACAAATTGTGAGTCAAAATGGGGATTTCCCTCCTGTTCCCATGCATAATGTCAATATGTGCTAGCTTCCATCATGGGGGATCAATGGACATGTTTTTGGGGTACAACCCCTTCCTTTCAGCTACTTTAGTTAAGAGGAAGGGGTTGCACCCACAAACGCGTACATTGATATCCCGTGATGGCAGATAGCACAGGTTGACACACTAGGGGTTATTTACGAAAGGCAAATCCACTTTGCACTGCAAGTGCACTTGGAAGTGCAGTCGCTCTGAATCGAAGGGGTAGATCTGAAATGAGTGGAAGCTCTGCTGATTTTATCATCCCATCATGTGCAAGCTAAAATGCTGTTTTTTATTCTCCTTGTATGTCCCCCTCGGATCTACAGCAACTGCACTTCCAAGTGCACTTTCAAGTGCACTTGCAGTGCAAAGTGGATTTTCCTTTAGTAAATAACCCCCACTGTGCATCTTCAAAATTTGGCTTTCAATATACTTTAACTTCCCTGGCGGTATTCCCGAGTCTGGCTCGGGTTGGATTTTTCCATACCAAAAGCGGTAATACCGAGCCAGACTCGGGCTTGCATCGCAGGATCCAGGAAGAGCATACTTACCTTGTCCCCTGGTTCCTGCGATGTCTCCCCGCTGTGATCGGCGAGCCGCCGTGTCTCGCTCGATTCACAGTGCCGAGCTCCGTTCCCTGCGAGCGTTGCGACGCACGGGGACGGAGTTCGGCGGTAAATTCAAAAAGTGAAACACACAGTATAGATACAGCATACTGTAATCTTACAGATTACAGTACTGTATCAAACAACTACACATCCCCTTTGTCCCTAGTGGTCTGCCCAGTGTCCTGCATGCAGTTTTATATATATAAAACTGTTCTTTCTGCCAGGAAACTGGAGATTGTCCATAGCAACCAAAACTGTCTCTTTACATCAAAAGTGGTTTTAGAGCAGCTAGAAAAAAGCGATAATAAATTAGAATCACTCGCAGAATTGAGCGATAGTGATTTGTGGGGAGATCCGTCATCAAACACTAAAAGTAACAAAAGCTAAAATTCTGCAACTGAGCAAATTTCAGTGTTTTTGATTTGATTATATTATTATATAATTTTTATTATTATTATATTATTATTTGTTATAATTATTTATAGTTATTTATTATATTATAATTTTTTATTTCGTTTTTCAAACTTTATCATACCCGGGATGTCTACTAGACTCTTGTTTGGACAGATTTAAGTGAACTATTCCTAAGAATTACAGGCCTACAATATAAAACGCCAAATTTCTGTGCAAAATAATTGTACCGCTTTCAGCACCTAAAATCAGAAATAATCATACCGCCAGGGAGGTTAAAAAAGTTCGAAAAATAATACAAATATAAACAAATTGACTAATTTTGGTGTGTTTTAGATTCTGCCTAAAAACATCAATGATGTTTTTGAGTCTTTTTTCAACATCATTGATGTCTTCCTTGATCTACTGTGAATCCCAATTGCACACCATGATCTCCCCGATGAGGATCTGCGCACTTGCACTTGTGAAATGAGATTCTTCTTCCACAATAACCACATCTCCTAAAATAAAAAAACACACCATGTATTATAAATATGCAGGCATACATCTATTACCTGAAGCTGTGTTTTCAGACACTCACCTGTTGTGGTCACTATTTTGCCCAATTCATAAACCTCTCCTTCCCCCACATCTTCTGGTTGTGGTGTGGGGATTTCCCCTTCTTTAGGAGGTTGTGGATCCCTGGTGTCCTCTGATGTCCTGAGTCTTTTCTCTCCTATGTGAATAAAAAAAAGGTATACTTAGCACACAGATATTTGAGGCCAGAAATAGTAATATGAAACATTGCTTGGAAGTGTCGTACAATTGTCTTTTTTGGCAGAGTTCCAAGCTGAAGATATTTTTTATATCCCTTTCTAAAGCTGCAATACTTACCTGTTTTGGTCAAGTTTTACACATGGAGACACCCCTAGTATCCACTGGAGCACCTGTGTGGGGCACCCTAAAAAGTTTGTTCTGGTGTCCCACACTAGTGCTCCTGTGTCCAGATGTGTAAACAGCTGCTGAGTGTCCTCTCCTTACACTGAATCAAGTTTGCATTTCATTCTAGTTACAAACCCATCTAGACAACAATGTACTAAACTTATTTTAATATAAATAGGCATGACAAAATGTAGTTAATCTGCATCTGCCAAAAACATCGTATTAGTGGGTGAATGAACAATGTTTACTACGAACGATTACTGTGCCCACGAACCTGAAAGTTGCCATTTTAAACAGTACAGCAGTAAAGAAAAGCACATGGAGCAGCATGCAAGTAATAATAATAATAGGAACACACGACAAATAGTTTTTTGCAGAACTCTCTTGATCCTTTTGTACTGATCGTGCTCCATCAATTTCAGGTATGACCAGCATTTCCTCAATTGATCCTTGGATCGTCGTACCCCAAAATTCCTGTGCAGACTTCTTACAACTTTAGTCATGATCTTGGCCTTTCTCACATTTGGGTTTGGGTAAGGTCCATGCTTCCCATCATAGTCGGCCCCCTTGAAGATGTCCACCATCTCCACCATCTCTACACAAGCCATATTTGAGGCCTTAAATCTCCTCCAGGATTGGGACGTTCGTGGCTCCAGGCTTTCATCGTTGCTGCTGCTGTCTTCATGTACTTGTTCTTTCTCCACCATGTGCTCTCCCACTGCCTCGAAAGAGAAGGGGCAGAGAAGATACTAGAAAGAAGGTCAGGGGTGGGTTTCACGCATGCGCAGTGTATATAAAGCGGAACTTGCGTGCGTCGTACGTATGATCTGTGAGTGGAGGAAGGAGTATTGGAAGCGCCGATCGTGATAACGAAGGTACAATTTTAACTTGGGGCATCAGTGGCCTATACTGCTTAGAGATTGAGGCCTATATTGTGACAATATTATGCGAGTTTAGCCTGACTTTAGGGTTTGTCTTGTGTTGTGTCTTGCAGATAAAATGGATCAATTCAATGATCATGACTTCCTTCCCCAATTTATTGATATGTACAGAGAGCTGCCCTGTCTGTGGCAGGTGAAACACCCTTTTTATACTAACAGAATAAAGAGGAAGGCAACACTGGATAAATTGCTTAAGTTTGTGAAGCCGCAGATCCCCGCGGCAGACATCAACTATTTGAAGTCCAAAATTGGTGGCCTGAGGAGCACTTATAATAGGGGGTGCAAGAAGGTCCAGGATTCCATGAGATCAGGAGCTGCAGCAGATGACATTTATGTACCCAGGCTGGGGTACTATGACAGACTGCGGTTTCTGTCAGACCAGACTGAAATCAGGCCATCACTCTCAACCCTATCCACTCTTCCATCCACCCCAGCTGAGGCTTTCAACGTCCAACCTGGGCCTTTCACCCAGGAAGAAGATGTCAAGGAGCCCAACTTGAGTCAGGTATAGCATTGTTTAACATATTTCTCAAAATTGTGTGTGATTAATGAACAATAAACTAAAACTATGTCTCTTTTTCATACACAGGAAAGCCTCAGCCAGGAGGAGGCTGTGGAAAGTGGCAGCCAGGAGGTGGCTGGGGAAAGTGGCAGCCAGGAGGTGGCAGGGGTAAGTGGCAGCCAGGAGCTGGCGGGGGTAAGTGGCAGCCAGGAGGTGGCCGGGCCCAGTAGCCTGACCGAATCCCAGGTCCCTCCCCTCCACCTTCAACAAAAAAGGCCCAGGAAGGGGAGGAATGTGGAGGAGTCAGCACTTGGGTTTATTCGGCAGGCTTCTGCGGCCCTCAAAACCCCCCCTCAGTCTTCTTGAGGCCTATGTCTGCATGGCTGCCAACAAAATGCAGGAAATGGTGGTGGAGCAATGCCTCATTTGTGAGGAAGTGATATATATGGCCCTAAATAAGGGGGTGAGGGGTGAACTTGCAAGCAAAACCCACCTGTGTGAGTTGGACCATCCTCCTCCTCCTCCACCTCCTCCACCTCCTGCCACAACTGCAACACCAGAGCCACAGCCTAGAAGCAAGCATGGAAGGAAGCGTGGAAGGAAGACAAGAGAGTGATGGCCTGGGTTTGGTCTGGCCTGGCAAAAGACGCAGGCTGTTGTAAGCCCACAGCCTTGGGACATATTTGTCATCTGCTGCTGTTCCTGATCTGTCGGAGTCCTGGACTGGATTGTGCTCCCTATTAAATGGACTCCTCAGGCTACCAATTTTGCCTGTCAAATAGCTGATGTGTGCCCAGGGGTACAAAAGCTTTGCTAATTTCACCAGTTTATCCAGCGTTGCATTCCTCTTTATTTTGTTATGGCCCCTTAATAAATGTCCATTTTTTTAACAAATCATTGGCTATGTGTTTTAATTAAAAAAAGAAAGTTTGTGAGTAGGCAGGTACATTTCAAAAATACAATGTCAAATTAAGGGACACTAACACCAAGCAACCTCCTTGAAGTTAAAAAATACAAGATAATAATGGTGTTGTGGTAACTTGACACACAAAACGACAAAAAATATTAAGGAGATCATTACAAAAAAAATCAGGAGATCTTGATTTAAAAAAAAAAAAAGAGATCACTATAAACAAAAATTATAAACATTATTCTGGAGATCTGAAATGATTATTTATGAGATCACGAGAAATAATAAAGAAATCAGTTTGTGAGAACTCTGTGTGAATATCAGCAGCAAATCAACTTCATTATTCTAGCATTAGAAAGAAGAAGAGAATGCGCTACATTAAAAGATTAAAAACTTTGCAACTATCTCCATTATGAACGCTAGTTTTACCAGACCGAGCGATTCCGTCTCGGACTTGAATCAGAGCATGCGTGGAATTTGGTGCGTCAGAATTGTCTACACATGCTCAGAATTTCCAACAATGGATTTTGTTGTCGGAAAATTTGAGAACCAGCTCTCAAATTTTTGTTGTCGGAAATTCCGAAAAAAAATGTTCGATGGATCCTACATACGATCGGAATTTCCGACAACCAGCTCCCAACGAACATTTGTTGTCAGAAATTCTGACCATGTTTATGCTGCATAATGCCCCGTACACACGGTCGGACTTTGTTCGGACATTCCGACAACAAAATCCTAGGATTTTTTCCGACGGATGTTGGCTCAAACTTGTTTTGCCTACACACAGTCGCACAAAGTTGTCGGAATTTCCGATCGACAACCACGCGGTCACGTACACCACGTACGACGAGACTAGAAAAGGCCGGTTCAGAACCAAGCGCGGCACCCTTTGGGCTCCTTTTGCTAATCTCGTGTTAGTAAAAGTTTGGTGAGAGACAATTCGCGCTTTTTCAGACTCGTGGCTTTCAGATCGTTTTCTGCCGTTCAGTTTGTGCTTGTGGGTTTGTATCTGCTCTTCAGTGCGTGCAAGCAAGTTCCGCGTGACTTTAAGGAGTCATTGTATTCTTGTTCGTTCGTTACTGGTTTTCAGGTCGCTCTTTACAGGCCTTGCTGTTCTTCAGTGCATTCTGTTACTTCGTTCTGAGCAGCCGACCGTTTTCTAGCCATGTTTCTTTTGCGTACTCCTCGTAAAGTTCGTGCTGTGCGGGGGCTTGGTGTTGGGGTCCTGACCTTGACACAAGTCCAGTCCATGAACAGAGTGGGGAGGAGTTCATGGACCAAGAATTGGTTGCTTCAGCGTGACCAGTTCTGTCATATGCCTTTGCTCCGTGAGATCCGTGAGAATAATCCTGATGATTTCAGGAACTTTCTCAGGATGACGGACCCCGTGTTTCACCGCTTGTTGGCTTCGCTGACCCCCTATATCAGCAGGCAGGATACCTGCATGAGGCAAGCCATCACTCCGGAGCAGAGGTTGGTCGCTACCTTGCGGTATTTGGCCACAGGGAGAAGCCTGCAGGACCTCAAGTTCTCGACAGGCATCTCCCCCCAGGCTCTGGGGATCATTATCCCAGAGACCTGTTCTGCCATTGTACAGGTCCTGCAGAAGGAGTATATGAAGGTAAGATTTTTACCCTTTTATATCCCATTTTATTGTATTGAATGTTTGCTAATATATTGTATTTCTTTCCTCATTCCCTAATTACCATGATTGTAATATGCTGTGAATGTCCCCTTTGTCCTCATGCATGCTGGATTTTTATGTAATTATTATTTTATGTCCTTCATACATATTTGCCTTTCAATAACCTCTCCAGCATGGTGTCTCCTGCCCTATATTCACCTCATGTAGTCACTTAACAATGTATTTTATCAGCTCCATAGTAGTGCTTTACCCCTAAAATGTTTTGAAATGTTATTTTAGCTTTAAATTCAGGCAGAGTGCCAGAGGCTTTTTTTGTGGTGTCCCCAAATTTTTTGTAACCCTCCCTCCCCCCAACTGCTAAGTCAGCTGATCCCAATTCTCTATCCTCAATCATCTATCTGCTGACTTTGCCAAACCCATACACACTATACCCATCTCTTTACTGGTCAGATTTATGGATGAATTCCCCAAAGCATGTAGTGCAAGGGCCTGCCTGTATACTTTCCAATTGTACGCGTGAGGGGGTCACCCCCCGTGAGATTGCACTCACCACAATTTCAGTAACCACAAGCCTTTGGATAGCAATCTTTAAAAACTCTCCGTCTCCTTAATTCAACCACCAGGTGGCATGAAACCCTCTTGATAAAGCACTGTGTATAACAACTGCCTTTTTTTTTTTTTTTCACCGCTTTCAAGCTGATTTCAAACTCGCTCCTGTTGCTGGCAATTCCACCTGCAGCAGGATCGATAAGAGGCTGCCAGTTTTGTCTCTTTGAAATGGCTCCCTCTGCAACTAGATATGACTCCCATGGGAGTCAAGCGGTGGAAAAAAAAAAAAAAAAAAAAGGCAGTTGTTATACACAGTGCTTTATCAAGAGGGTTTCACGCCACCTGGTGGTTGAATTAAGGAGACGAAGAGTTTTTAAAGATTACTATCCAAAGGCTTGTGGTTACTGAAATTGTGGTGAGTGCAATCTCACGGGGGGGGGACCCCCTCACGCGGCGATCACTATTGGTGGAAGGATTTCTACGTATTTCTTCATATCCACAGACCACAGCTCTATTTTGAACTTTCCTGTTTCTCCAACATCTGTTCTATATAAAGTGTTTTATGACATCGGACACTTAGCACAACAAATCAGAGACTTGGCACGCTTATTCATGATTTAAGACTTATTGTTTGATCATATGTTCATTATTTAAAGTAGCTGCTTTAGTCTACTACAGCAGATTACAGAGTAATTTCAAGGCGCGGATTAATGTGAGGCAGAGGCGGTTTATATTGTCCACACATTCTTACAGTTTTTTCCAATTGTACTGTTTAAAGTTTTTGTATCCTATTATTATCTTGATAGGTAATAGCAGAATGTTCAAATGTCCTCAAATGTGTACAATGTGTATTTATATCTTTGTATTCAGACACTTCTTACCTGTCCAGTGGTCTGCCAATAGTGTAACTAAGGAGGGGCTGTTCCAAGTAATACCCTGTATTTAGGTATTCATCTCTCAATGAAGTGAAGAGGGTTACCTGTCCAAGAGTCCCCCCCCCTATAATGTTAGAAATGGCCCATGAGAGGGGGGGAGGGGGAATATGATAGGTGTACCTTATACTTTGTTGTTGCTAAATTCCCCTTAGTAAATGCTATCTGGAGGTTGCCCCATAATGTTTGTGTATAATCTGCTTGCCATGTTTCTGTGAAAAAATAGTAATGTTTATTGTTTTTTCCTCAACAGTTTCCTTCAACGCCACAGGAATGGCAGACTGTGGCCTCCCACTTTGCCCAGCGGTGGGACTTTCCTAACTGCGGAGGGGCAATTGATGGGAAACACGTCCACATCGTCCCACCACCCAACTCGGGGTCGTACTATTATAATTACAAGGGGTTTAATAGTATAGTGATGTTGGCGGTGGTGTCGGCTAATTACGAGTTCTTGTATGTGGACGTGGGGAAGAATGGCCGGATGTCCGATGATGAAGTCATCGCCCAGACGGAGTTCTACAGGCGTCTCCAGAATGGCAGCTTGGACTTGCCACCTCCAGAGGACAATGTTGAAGGTCTCCCATTTGTGTTCGTTGCTGATGAAGCATTTGCGCTGGGGGACCACCTTATGCGGCCATTCCCGATGAGGACCCTCACCCCGGAACAGAGGGTTTTTAATTACCGGCTGGCCAGAGCCCGAAGAGTGGTGGAGAACACATTTGGAATCCTGGCCAGCCGGTTCTGATTATTTCTGACACCCATCCATATGGCGGAGTATAAACTGAACCATATAATACTTGCCTGCTGTGTTCTCCATAATTTTTTAAGAAAACATTCAGCCAACTATGCTGGCTCAGTTGGGCCTGAGGCCGGAATCCCAAATCCATCAACACTGACGGCGCTTGAAAGTGGCCGTCCTGGCTTGCCCTCCCTGAATGCCCGTGATGTCCGGTTACGCTACCTGGAGTTCTTTGCGGGTAGGGGGGCTATCAATATGCCAGACAATCTGTGACACCTTTTTCAAATAAAAAACAAACAAAAGAAATTCTTGGTGGACATTTACTGCTTGTGTTTGTTTTAGCTGACCCTGACAAAAATGTGTTGAGTGCAGAAAATGTCGTGATTGGGTAACCTTATAAAAAATAGTGTTGGCTGGTACTTCCTAAATGCCAAAACACATTTCACTACAAGTGCACTTGCAACTGCACTGAACCTGCACTTGTAGTGCAAAATGTATTTGCCCTTAGAAAATAACCCCCATTTTTGCATAAAACAGCAATTACATCACCCCAAAAGTGTTGTAGTGTTGAGACAATAATCCACACATTCTTGAGTAAGCCACTTTTTTATACCTGCACAATCACATGTGCATTTCCCAAAGGTTTTTAAAACAAACCAACATGTTTGTTGTATAACAATGTTTGCAGTAGCATTATCAAAAATCGAAATGTCCATTTCAGATAAAACAGGCCTGTGTAAAACCAACAAGAAAGCCAAAAAACTTGAACTTACAAAGTTCACATATGGTAAAAACTGAAGGCTATATCAGACATCAGTATTTAGGAACTGTGTTTGATATAGCGTTCAGATGGGGGGAAATCACCCCTGGAAAAGCCAAATTTGGAAAATGCACACCAATTTACGAATGTCAACATGTGCTATCTGCCATGAGGGGGGATCAAGGGACGTGTTTTGGGGGAGCAAGCCCTTCCTCAATGCGACTTTATAATTGAGGAAGGGGTTGCACCCCCCAAACGCGTCCATTGATCTCCCGTGATGGCAGATAGCACATGTTGGCACACTGTGTGCATCCTCCAAATTTGGCTTTTCTAAACATTGTAAACATTTTAGTAAGATAAAACAGGTGATTTTGTGGGGTTTAAATTCGCCCCAAAACATCAATGATGTTATTATTTTTTTAATAACATCACTGATTTGTTGCTGGATGTTTTGCAATTGGAGATTACACCCCATGATCTCCCCGATCAGTATCTGGGCACTTTCAGATGTAAAGCGTTCTGGATCACGATCACCTAAAAAGAGATAAAGAACAAAAAAAAAGGTCTCAAAAATCTGCCACCATCCATCTCGTTTACCTGAGCCTGTGGTCGCAGACACTCACCTGTTGTGGTGCCAATCTCCACCACATCTTCTTCTTCCTCCTGCTCTGCTTCTTGGGTTGGTATTTTCCCTTCTTCCAGAAGGGGGGGGGGGTCTCTGGTCTCCTGGGATGAGGGGTGTCCTCTGAGTCTTTTCTCCCCTATGTAAAACAAAAATGGTATAATTAGCACACAGATATTTGATGGCAGAACTAGAAATAGGAAACATTGCTTGGAAGTGGGGTACAATTATCTATTTTAGCCGAGTTCCAAGATGTCTTTTTTTATTGCCCTTTGTCAAGCTGCAATACTTTACCTGTTTTGTACAAGCTTCACAGATGTAGCCCCCCCATAGTATACACTGGAGCACCTGTGTGCCCCCCCTAATAAAAATGGTGTTCTGGGGTCCCACACTAGTGCTCCAGTGTCCAGATGTGAAAACAGCTGCTCAGTGTCCTCTCCTTACACACAATCTAGTTGGCATTTCATTCTAGTAACAAACCCATCTACACAAACAAATATTTGGCATCTAAGTAGGCCCCAAAAAATGTGTGAAAATGCAATGGTGTTCTAGAGGCCGAAAGAAAAATGTTTGATACGAACGAATAATGGGCCCATGAACATTAAAGTTGACCTTACGTTACAATTACTAAAAGCATATGGAGCAGAACGAACGGAATAAAGACAGAAAGAATACGAACACAGCACAACTACTTACTTTTTTGCAGCACTCTCCGGATCTTTCGGTACTGCTCTGGCTCTCTCAACTTCAGGTCCGACCACTGCTTCCTGAGCTGATCTTTTGATCTTCGTACCCCGAAATTCCTCTCAAGACTCCTGACCACTTTCGCCATGATCTTGGCCTTTCTGATGTTGGGGTGGGGGTAAGGCCCATATTTTCCGTCATAGTCGGACTTCTTCATGATGTCGACCATCTCCAACATCTCCCCAAACGACATATTTGTGGCCTTAAAATGTCTCTTTCTGGATAAGGACGTGCCTGGATCCGGGCTTTCCTCCTCCTCCTCCTCGTTGATATAATTATCACACACCTGGTGTAACTCCGCCATCATGCTCTTCCCCAACTGCGCTGAATGAAAAGGGGCGGGGAATAGACTAGAAAGAACGTCAGGGGCGGGCGGAGTTACACGCATGCGCAGTGTGTATAAAGCGTAACAAGCGTGCGTATTACGTACGATCTGTGAGCGGAGGAAGGAGCATTGGACGCGCCGATCGTAAGAACGAAGGTAAGAGACAAACTTGTGCCTATACTGCTTCTAGATTGAGGCCTATATTGTAACAAGATTAGGAGAGTTTTGTCTGACATTAGGCTTTGTCTTGTGTTGTGTCTTGCAGTGAACATGGATATCTTAATGAAAGATACTGACTTCATGTCATTATTCATAGATATGCTAAGTGAGCTGCCCTGTCTGTGGGAGATTACCCACCCCCATTTCAAGAACCAAGCAAAGAGGAAGGCAGCACTGGAGCAATTGTGTGAAATTGTGAAGCAGGTGATCCCCACGGCAGACATCACTTATGTAAAGATTTTCATTGGTGGCCTGAGGAGCACATATCTGAGGGAGCGCAAGAAAGTCCTGGATTCACAGAGATCCGGAGCAGCAGATGACATCTATGTCCCCAGGATGTTGTACTACGACAGGCTGCACTTTCTGGCAGGCCAGAATGAACCCAGGCCATCCCTCTCCAGTCTTCCTTCCACGCTTCCTTCCCCCCGGCTGAGGCTTCTGACGCCCAACTTTGGCCTTCCAGGCCATATGTGGAGGAGCCCAGATTGAGCCAGGTATAGCATTCCTCTAAATATTTCTGCTTGTCCAATCAATGATGTTAACTAGATGTTAGTTGGGAGTACTAATTTAGGATTGTGATTGATGATGCAACAACTAAAACCATGTCCCTTTTTCATACACAGGGAAGTCTCAGCCAGGAGGTGGCCGGGCCGAGCCGGCTGGCTGATATCAAGGTCCCTCCACCCCCCCTGAAAACAGAAAGTGGCAGTAGGACGAGTACCCTAGAGGAGGCGGCTATCAGATTCTTTTGGAGGGCTACAGAGGTCCTGGGAGCACCCCACACCATGCAGGAGAACATTGCTGCATTCATAGCATATAAAATGCAGAGGATGGAGGAGGGCCAAAAAGCCATGTGTGAGGCCCTCATATCAGAGGCTCTGGAGAAAGGTATGAGGGGCCAAATTACACCTCACACACAGCTTTGGGATGGTCCTCCTCCTCCTCCTGCAGGTCCTCCTCCCTCTCCTCCAGGTCCTCCCAGTCCTCCTCCAGGTCCTCCCAGTCCTCCTCCTCCTCCTCCAGGTCCTACTCCTCCTCCTGCCACATCTCCAACTGCACAGCCACAGCCCGGAAGGAAGCGTGGAAGGAAGACTAGACAGTGATTGCCCTGGATCCAGTCTGGTCGGCCAAAAAATGCAGCCTCTTGTGGTACCACAGCCTGGGGACACAGATGTCATCTGCTGCTATCCAGATCTCTGCGAATCCCGGACCAGACTGCCCTCCCTTAGATATGGATTCCTCAGGCCACCAATTTTGATGTTGAAGAATTGATGTCTGCCGTGGGGGTCCCAGGCTTCCCTAATTTCTGCGGTTGATCCAGTGTTGCCTTCCTCTTTTGTTCTGGTCCCTTAGTAAAGGATTTTTGTTTTGAATTATACTCTCCTATGTGTTTTACTTCAAAAATGACAGTTGGTTTGTGAGGATTCAGGTACATTTCAAATATACAATGTAAACTGAACAAAGGACACCAACAACAAACAATCTCCTGGAGATTAAATAATAAAAGATATCAATGGTGTTGGGGTAACTTGACACACAAAACACACACAAAAATATTCTGGAGTAAAAATAAAAATAACATTGAACAAAGATCAGCCTTGGAAAAAATCCAAACATTAAAGAAAAAAAAAGGCTGAAAATCCCAAAAAAATTAAAAAATATAAAACTGTCAGATGTGACAACTAATAACAATATATTCAGGGAATCCCACTAAAAAAACACAAATAAAACTTTGTGAGAAGTGTGTGTGAATATGAGCAGCAAAACTACTTCATTCTTGTCACATTATAAAGAAGAAGAGAGTGCGCTGTATTAAACCATTTTTAACATTGCAGCGTGACGAAAGTGCTGTATCCATTACGAACGCTAAGTTTACCAGAACGAGCTGTCCCGTGTCGGAATTTCTTCTGAGCATGCGTGGCACTTTGTGCATCGGAACAGGCCACACACGGTCGAAATTGACGCGATCGGATTTTGTTGTCGGAAAATTTTATCTCCTGCTGTCCAACTTTGTGTGTCGGAAAATCCGATGGAAAATGTCCGATGGCACCCACACACGGTCGGAATTTCCGACAACACGCTCCGATCGGACATTGTCCATCGGAAAATCCGACCGTGTGTACAGGGCATTAGAGTTGGTTGTGTGCATGGAGCAAGTCTGTATGAGTTTGTAGGGCTTGTGTTTTCTAGAGTCTGTTCTAGTGTCTGGATTAGGGATGAGCTTCGAGTTCGAGTCGAACTCATGTTCGAGTCGAACATTGGCTGTTCGCAAGTTCGCCGAACACCGAACAATTTGGGGTGTTCGCGGCAAATTCGAATGCCGCGGAACACCCTTTAAAAGTCTATGGGAGAAATCAAAAGTGCTAATTTTAAAGGCTTATATGCAAGTTATTGTCATAAAAAGTGTTTGGGGACCCGGGTCCTGCCCCAGGGGACATGTATCAATGCAAAAAAAAGTTTTAAAAACGGACGTTTTTTCAGGAGCAGTGATTTTAATAATGCTTAAAGTCAAAAAATAAAAGTGTAATATCCCTTTAAATTTCGTACCTGGGGGGTGTCTATAGTATGCCTGTAAAGGGGCGCATGTTTCCCGTGTTTAGAACAGTCTGACAGCAAAATGACATTTCGAAGGAAAAAACTCATTTAAAACTACCGCGGCTATTAATGAATTGCCGGTCCGACAATACACATAAAAGTTCATTGATAAAAACGGCATGGGAATTCCCCACAGGGAAACCCCGAACCAAAATTTAAAAAAAAAAAATGACGTGGGGGGGTCCCCCTAAATTCCATACCAGGCCCTTCAGGTCTGGTATGGATATTAAGGGGAACCCCGGCCAAAATTTAAAAAAAAAAATGACGTGGGATTCCCCCTAAATTCCATACCAGGCCCTTCAGGTCTGGTATGGATTTTAAGGGGAACCCCGCGCCAAAAAAAAAAACGGCGTGGGGTTCCCCCAAAAATCCATACCAGACCCTTATCCGAGCACGCAACCTGGCAGGCCGCAGGAAAAGAGGGGGGGACGAGAGTGCGGCCCCCCCCTCCTGAACCGTACCAGGCCACATGCCCTCAACATTGGGAGGGTGCTTTGGGGTAGCCCCCCAAAACACCTTGTCCCCCTGTTGATGAGGACAAGGGCCTCATCCCCACAACCGTGGCCGGTGGTTGTGGGGGTCTGCGGGCGGGGGGTTTATCGGAATCTGGAAGCCCCCTTTAACAAGGGGACCCCCAGATCCCGGCCCCCCCCCTGTGTGAAATGGTAAGGGGGTACTTACCCCTACCATTTCACTAAAAAAGTGTCAAAATAGTTAAAAATGACAAGAGACAGTTTTTGACAATTCCTTTATTTAAATGCTTCTTCTATCTTCCTTCATCTTCTTCATCTTCTGGTTCTTCTGGCTCTTCTGGTTCTTCCTCCGGCGTTCTCGTCCAGCATCTCCTCCGCGGCGTCTTCTATCTTCTTCTCCTCGGGCCGCTCCGCACCCATGGCATGAGGGGAGGCTCCCGCTCTTCTCTTCATCTTCTTCTTCATCCTCTTCTCTTCTTCATCTTCTTCTTCTTCATCTCTTCTTCCTTCTTCATTTCTTCTCCGGGCCGCTCCGCAGCCATGCTGGCATGGAGGGAGGCTCCCGCTGTGTGACGGCGTCTCCTCGTCTGACGGTTCTTAAATAACGGGGGGCGGGGCCACCCGGTGACCCCGCCCCCCTCTGACGCACGGTGACTTGACGGGACTTCCCTGTGACGTCACGGGGAATGCCACAGGGAAGTCCCGTCATGTCCCGTGCGTCAGAGGGGGCGGGGTCACTGGGTGGCCCCGCCCCCCGTTATTTAAGAACCGTCAGACGAGGAGATGCCGTCACACAGCGGGAGCCTCCCTCCATGCATGGATGCGGAGCGGCCCGCAGAAGAAAATTAAGAAGAGAAGATGAAGATGAAGAAGATGAAGAAGATGAAGAAGATGAAGAAGAGAAGAGGATGAAGAAGAAGATGAAGAGAAGAGCGGGAGCCTCCCCTCATGCCATGGGTGCGGAGCGGCCCGAGGAGAAGAAGATAGAAGACGCCGCGGAGGAGATGCTGGACGAGAACGCCGGAGGAAGAACCAGAAGAGCCAGAAGAACCAGAAGATGAAGAAGATGAAGGAAGATAGAAGAAGCATTTAAATAAAGGAATTGTCAAAAACTGTCTCTTGTCATTTTTAATTATTTTGACACTTTTTTAGTGAAATGGTAGGGGTAAGTACCCCCTTTCCATTTCACACAGGGGGGGGCCGGGATCTGGGGATCCCCTTGTTAAAGGGGGCTTCCAGATTCCGATAAGCCCCCCGCCCGCAGACCCCCACAACCACCGGCCACCCCAAAGCACCCTCCCAATGTTGAGGGCATGTGGCCTGGTACGGTTCAGGAGGGGGGGGCAGCACTCTCGTCCCCCCCTCTTTTCCTGCTGCCTGCCGGGTTGCGTGCTCGGATAAGGGTCTGGTATGGATTTTTGGGGGAACCCCACGCCGTTTTTTTTTTTTTTTTTTTTGGCGCGGGGTTCCCCTTAAAATCCATACCAGACCTGAAGGGTCTGGTATGGAATTTAGGGGGAACCCCAACGTCATTTTTTTTTTTAAATTTTGGCCGGGGTTCCCCTTAATATCCATACCAGACCTGAAGGGCCTGGTATGGAATTTAGGGGGACCCCCCCACGTCATTTTTTTTTTTTAAATTTTGGTTCGGGGTTTCCCTGTGGGGAATTCCCATGCCGTTTTTATCAATGAACTTTTATGTGTATTGTCGGACCGGCAATTCATTAATAGCCGCGGTAGTTTTAAATGAGTTTTTTCCTTCGAAATGTCATTTTGCTGTCAGACTATTCTAAACACGGGAAACATGCGCCCCTTTACAGGCATACTATAGACACCCCCCAGGTACGAAATTTAAAGGGATACTTTAAATGGAAACTTGCATATAAGCCTTTAAAATTAGCACTTTTGATTATTCATGTTCATGTCCCATAGACTTTAACGGTGTTCGCGTGTTCGAGCGAACTTTTTTCCTGTTCGCATGTTCTGGTGCGAACCGAACAGGGGGGTGTTCGGCTCATCCCTAGTCTGGATTAGAGATGAGCCGAACACCCCCCTGTTCGGTTCGCACCAGAACATGCGAACAGGCAAAAAATGTGTTCGAACACGCGAACACCGTTAAAATCTCTACGGGACACAAACATGAATAATCAAAAGTGCTAATTTTAAAGGCTTATATGCAAGTTATTGTCATTAAAAGTGTTTGGGGACCTGGGTCCTGCCCCAGGGGACATGGATCAATGCAAAAAAAGTTTTAAAAACGGCTGTTTTTTCGGGATCAGTGATTTTGATAATGCTTAAAGTGAAACAATAAAAGTGTAATGTCCCTGTAAATTTCATACCTGGGGGGTGTCTATAGTATGCCTGTAAAGGGGCGCATGTTTCCTGTTTTTAGAACAGTCTGACAGCAAAATGACATTTCAAAGGAAAAAAAAGTCATTTAAAACTACTCACGGCTATTAATGAATTATCGATCTGACAATACACATAGAAGTTCATTGATAAAAACGGCATGAGAATTCCCCACAAGGGAACCCCGAACCAAATTTTGTTTTTTTAAATGGCGTGAGGGTCCCCCTAAATTCCATACAAGGCCCATCAGGTCTGGTATGGATATTAAGGGGAACCCTGGCCAAAATTTTTAAAATTTGGGACATTGGGAGGGTGCTTTGGGGTAGCCCCCCAAAACACCTTGTCCCCATGTTGGGGAGGACAAGGGCCTCATCCCCACAACCCTGGCTGTGGTTGTGGGGGTCTGCGGGCGGGGGCTTATCGGAATCTGGAAGCCCTCTTTAACAAGGGGATCCCCAGATCCCCCCAGATCCCTCCCGCCTGTGTGAAATGGTAAGGGGGTACAAAAGTACCCCTACCATTTC
Source organism: Lithobates clamitans (assembly GCA_037952925.1). Taxonomy (NCBI): domain Eukaryota; kingdom Metazoa; phylum Chordata; class Amphibia; order Anura; family Ranidae; genus Lithobates; species Lithobates clamitans. The sequence goes on from JBBGZY010000463.1 coordinate 730,752, forward strand.
ACTAAAAAAGTGTCAAAAATGTTAAAAATGACAAGAGACAGTTTTTGACAATTCCTTTATTTAAATGCTTCTTCTTTCTTCTTTTGTCTTTCTTCTCTCTTCTATCTTTTATCTTCCTTCGGTTTCTTCCTCCATCCTCTTCTTCTGGTTCTTCTGGTTCTTCATCCGGTTTTCTCATCTGGCATCTTCCTCCACGGCGTCGGTGTCTTCTTCCCTTCTTCTCCTCAGGCCCCAAAGTCCAGGGGAGGAGAAAAAACAGGAAAGCGTAAAAGGGAAAAAGAAAGAAACAATAAAATCTAAGGGGGCTCAGGGAGAGAGATCCAGGGAAGGTACTGGAACTGAAATAGTATAAAACCTAAATATCATTGAAGACCAAGGAAACATGGCCTAAATGCCAACTAAATTAGAAATGATGGAAATGTTTGCTAAACTTGAAAATTCCATCAAAAGTGAGATCACTAATGTAAGAGGACAAATGGGCCACCTGTTGAAAAGAGTGGAGGAAGCTGAGGAAAAAACAGGACAGCAAGCTCAAGAAATAGGGGAGTTGAAGGCACAAGTAAAAAAACTACAATTAGAGCACAGAGATCTCTTATACAAGTTAGAGGACCAAGAGAACCATAATAGAAAACCTCAGGATACGAGCTCTACCAGAACAGCAGGGGGAAGATTTGGAATAAAAAGTGAAAAAAATATTTAACCCAGTACTGGGTAGAGGAGAGGAAGATGAATTAAAGATAGACTGAGTCCATAGGGTAAGGAAACCCCCGGGACTAAAGGAAGAGTTGCCCTGAGATTTTATAATAAAATTCCATCAATATGAGGACAAAGCTAAAATATGGAGCAATTTCAGAAGAGCGTCCCCATTACAGTATGAGAGGACAAACCTCCAGGTGTTCACTGACTTATCAGCTGGAACTTTAGCGCGGAGGAGACAACTTAAGCCTCTCTTAGAACAATTGAGAGCTGCCAACATCAAGTACAACTGGGGCTTTACTGCGTCTCTCGTGGTCCAGAGGGAGGGAAGGACCATTCGATTAAAATTTCTAGAAGAGCTTCAGGACTTTTGTAAAAGACTTGAGATTCCAGTCCCAAATCAGATGGGTAGTCGAGATGGGGGGGGGTTGGGGGGAGCAGACGCTGACAGAGAGTTTAATTGATTGCATAGTATAAAAAGGTCATGGGGGGACCTCAAAAAGAGGCGGGTGCCTGAGCAGCCTGAGGTATACCGGGATACTGGATTTGCCCCGTGGGCTCGGTCCTGTCCCTCAGCCCAACTGGTAGTAGAGAGGAGTAGGGACATGGTCAACAGGTTCCGGGATCAGAGTCACACCCTAACAGTGGGGTTCACTTGATGAGGTCAGGAGAGATCTCTGATCGTGACACCAAGGCCAAAGTGGGGTCGGGCAGGAGGGGGGTGGGGGTGAGAGAGGAGTTGGAGAGGGGGGGTGAAGGGAGGGGGGTGGAAGGGTAGGTGGGAAAGAGGGGGATGGGAGGGGGAGGAGGGGGGTTATGGGTGGGAAGAGCTATGGGAGGGGGGTTGGTTTGGGGAGAGGGGGGGATGTGGGATGGAGGGGAGCAGGGTTCTGGGAGAGTAGGTGATTGGGAGGGGATCCTCTGGTATTTTGTAAACAAGAATGACCATCCCTTAGAGTGCCAAATAAAGGATCACTTTCTTTAGGAAATATAGCAGAAGAGACGGTAATAACCTTCATGACCTATAATGTTAGAGGCTTGAATACTCCCAATAAGAGATACAAGATCCTGGAAGAACTCAGGCGACATGGGGCAGGAGTTGTCTTCTTACAAGAGACACACCTGTCCCATGAGTCAAATGTGAAATTACACTCGGTTCATTTCCCAACATGGTATTACGGGGATACTATCACAAAGAGAGCTAGAGGGGTAGCGATAGGGTTCCAGAAAGGTATGAGATTTGAATTAATGGATAGGTTGACAGATCCAGAGGGAGATTCCTCTTCCTAAAAGGTAAACTGGGTAGAATGGAATGTACTTTGGCAAATATATACGTGCCAAATAGGAACCCGATTAAATACCTAACTAACATTCTAGGAAAGTTGACGGATTTCAAGAGCGGGTATGTGATCCTGATGGGTGATACAAACTTTTCTATGGACCCCAGTCTGGATAGTACGTCCCGTGTGCAGGAGACAGATAACATCCAATTGAAGAGGATAAAACATAAACTGCATATATGCCAACTAGTGGACATATGGAGGATTTTTAATCCTAAAAAAAAGATTATACGTTTTTCTCTCCTGTACACGGGACCTACTCAAGGATAGATCACATTCTAGTAGATCACAGACTGATAGATTGGGTGAAAGATACTGGTATAGAAATATCAATATTCTCCGATCACTCCCCGGTTAAAATGATGCTGACAGTTCCAGGCATTATAAGACAGCCTCAGGTTTGGCGTCTAAATGAACAATTAATCTAGGATGAAGAAACTTCAGAAGTGGTGAAAAAAGGAAATAGAATATTATTTTGAAAACAATGATACAGGAGAGGTGTCGGGGTCAACCTTGTGGGAGGCTCACAAGGCCTACATAAGGGGGATCCTGATAAAAGTGGGATCAAAGAAAAAAGAAGAGAGACTGGAAAAAATAAAAAAATTAACATAAGAAATTTTTAGAATGGAGCAGGAACATAAGAAATATCAGGGTAAGCGTACCGAAACATATCAAAACTTAGTTATGAAAAGAGAGGAATTGAAGGATCTCACAGAACAGAAAACAACAAGAGCCTTTAATAGAAAAACTAAAGAAAGATATCAGTGGGGCAATAAAGCCAGTAGGAACCTAGCCGGAATGTTGCAAAAGAAAAAATCCTTAAACTATATAGACAAAATTCTAACAAAAGAGGGGGAAATGGTCCATTCTACTAAAAGAATAGCTGAGACTTTTGAAAAATATTACCAGGACTTGTACGCAGTTTCATCTGATAGGGGACAGGCAGGAGATAAAAATAACAAAATAAATGATTTGTTAGAAAAAGCCGGTTTACCCAAAATCCATGAAGACCTGAGAGGGGCACTTGAGGCCCCAATAACAGAGGAGGAAATAAATAAGGCCCTGGCAGGCACGGCCAAAAGGAAAAGCCCTGGCCCTGACGGGTTTACATCGTATTACTACAAAAAGTTTAAGGATATTCTCACTCCAAGGTTATGCCAGTACATGAATGGGCTTGGGGCAGAGTTTGAAGCGGGGGGAGAGACTCTGTCTCCAATTATTACAGTCATCTTGAAAGAGGGGAAAGATGGGTTGAGGTGTTCAAGCTATAGGCCCATTTCGCTGCTGAACGTGGACATAAAACTGTACGCCAAAATATTAGCTGATCGGTCAAAGGAGTGATGACTCTCCTGGTTCATCCCGACCAGGTGTGTTTTACCCCTGGAAGGCAGGGAAGAGATAATGGAGTAAGGACACTTCTTCTCCTTCAGAGGATAAAAGAAAGGGGGCCCCCGTGTCTACTCCTGTCGATTGATGCCGAAAAAGGCCTTCGACAGGGTAGACTGGGGGCTCATGATACAGACCCTGGAAACAATGGGATTTGGTCCAAGAATGATCCGATGGATCAAAACCTTATACTACCATCCAACAGCATCCATAAAAATAAATGGCATATTGTCTACACCCTTTGAGATAAAAAACGGGACAAGGCAGGAATGTCCGCTATCCCCGCTCTTGTTTGTGCTATCCCTGGAACCTCTTTTAGCCATGGTTCGAAAGAGCCCTGATATTGGTGGTTTTAGGATTGGAGAAGACGAGCATAAACTCGCAGCATACGCGGATGACGTACTGTTTTACGTTGTCAATCCGCGGATCACTCTTCCCAACCTATTAAATACCTTGAAACAGTACGGGGAGATATCCAACTTCAGATTAACCCTAGCAAAATCCGAGATTCTTAATATAAATATTCGTAAAACAGAGGAACTGTCACTGAAAATGGAATTCAAATTTGTTTGGAAGAAGCAACTGAATTATTTGGGAACTAAATTAGCAAACACCATGAATAGGATTTATAAATTTTTTTTTATAACATTACTAGACGAAATTAGAACCAAGTGTATTAGAATAATTAGGAGGCCCATATCATGGATAGGCCAGATAAAGATTATAAAGATGGTACTTTTACCAAAGATCTCTTATAAGTTTCAGATGTTGCCAATCGCTCTGCCTTCGGCTTACTTTAAAAATCTAAAAACAATTATTATGAAAGCAATATGGAAACACAGAAAACCGAGAATCTCCTTTGCAGTCTTAAGACGGGCAAAGGAAAGGGGAGGTTTAGTGCTTCCAGATGTCCACAGCTACTATAGGGCCATTGTCTTGTCGAGAGTAGTGGAATGGGTCAAGGAGGAGAATGAAAAAAGATGGGTAAAGTTAGAAAAAACACTTAGTAGAGCACAATTAGGAAAAATAAGAGAGCATGGGGATCTTATCAGAGAGGAAGTGAGTTTCCTGTAAAAGGATAACGTCTGCTTTCATGTTGCGCATACTCATAAGAAGTTGGGAGCATTTTTCAGGGATGTTAAAGTGGAGTTCCACCCAAAAGTGGAACTTCCACTCATTAGATTCCTCCCCCCCTCCGGTGACACAGTTGGCACCTTTCAGGGGGGAGGGGGGTACAGATACCTGTATATTACAGGTATCTGTACCCACTTCCGGCATAGATACCCGCAGAATCTGCGGGTATTTACGCCACTTTCTGCTCCCTCCCCGCTGCCTGCTGGGAAACACACGGGTCCCAGAGGCAGCAGGGACCATCCGGATTGCGCTGCGCGACTCACGCATGCGCAGTAGGGAACCGGGAAGTGAAGCCGTGCGGCTTCACTTCCTGATTCCCTTACCGAAGATGGAGGCGGCAGCACCCGAGGACGGAGAGACGCTTCGGCCTCGGGTGCCGACATCGCGGGCGCCCTGGACAGGTAAGTGTCCATGTTTTAAAAGTCAGCAGCTGCAGTATTTGTAGCTGCTGACTTTTACATTTTTTTTTTTTTCGGTGGCGCTCCGCTTTAAGTCCCTTAGCATTAAGTGAGATGACTTTAAGTGTCGCTGTGCTTGAGTTATATTTTGTTTTGGGCTTCATGAAGTCTGGATTTGTAAGTAGTGGAAGTTAGTTACTATATAGTACAATACATTTTATGAGGACGAAAGTATGGTGACTGGTTCATGGTGTAAAAAGAAATAAATAAATAATAGGGGAGAAAGAAAGATAAAAACTGCTCCTAAATGGGGGGGCTGGTAGGTTAGGAAGCAATGTAGGTAGTAGAAGATGGGGATGTGGGAATTCGTTAGTTGTTCGGTAGCAGGATTAGACTGGCTAATCTGCCTTGAATAGGGGAGGTAAAACCAAAAGCATCAGCGTGAGCACTCAGGTTCTGCTGTGTGGGTGAGTAACAAGGCACAGAAGAAGAAGATAATGGGGGTTATTTACGAAAGGCAAATCCACTTTGCACTACAAGTGCACTGCAAGTGTACTTGGAAGTGCAGTCACTGTAAATCTGAGGGTTAGATCTGAAATGAGGGGAAGCTCTGCTGCTTTTATCATCCAATCATGTGCAAGCTAAAATGTTGTTTTTTATTGTATTTGCATGTCCCCCTCGAATTTACAGCGACTGCACTTCCAAGTACACTTGCAGTGCACTTGTAGTGCAAAGTGGATTTGCCTTTCGTAAATAACCCCCAATATGTCTTTCACTGAAAGTGTGAACTACAATAAGAGCTAGTGGCCAAACGTAAGTCCGTTAACCACACAAAATACTGGTGGTAAGTGGAGAGAGTATTGGAAGGGGAAGGGAGGATTAGTGGGAAGTGGGAGGTGGTGGAGGTTAGTGGTGCTGTGTTAAAGTTTGAGAAGGAGATATAAACCTTGATATGGTTACTTAACGGTTGTGGGATTAGGAATGTTCGGCTAAATTCCATATAATGGATGTCATTAGCCTTTCCTAAAGTAAAACATCTTGGCAAAAGGGCATGTGTATAAGGCAACTTCAGTAGTCAAATGAGATTGTAAGGCAAACAATACAGTTGTGAATTATCATCAAACTACCACCAACTCTGTTGAAGTAGGTCATGCTTGCAAGTAATGTTGCAAGTGGTAGTCTCATTTGATGTTTATCTCTCATAGCATCAGGATCGCTGGCATTGCACAGAGAAAGGGATGGAGGCACCTTAGGGTGCTTCATATAAAGTCCCGCGGGATGGGGGCACTTTGTGGTGCTTCATATAAAGTCCCAAACTCCCACCATTTTCATACACAGATATCGGGATGGAAGCAATTGAGTAATTGGAGTGGCAGTGTTCCCCTGCCATCCCAGTGTGAGGTCCACCCTCATTTATAGGGTATCTTCATTAAGGTTTATATTTTGCTAATACAAATATTTATCCATATCGTTTATTTAACATCCATGCTTTTATGCTTTGCACATGTTATTCTTTACAGGCAGCAATTTCTCCACTAGTTTCATGCACCCACACGGACTGTCTCCAATTATATGTTCCATGCACACTCCCCCTGCCTGGTCATGGTCTAACGTGGGTGGATGGGTCGGTGTTTGGACATGGCTGGGCTCCACCTCTATCGCGGGAGCTGCGATGCGTTCATTGGACTCTCCCCCTCCTCCCCCTGCACCTAGTGTGTTCGGGAGAACGGGGCGTTTGCCGCTTTGCGCATCAGCACCACGCTTGTCACGCTGTTCTGTGTGGCGGCTTCACTCCGTGCATGTGACGTCAAAAATGAGGTCACGGCGCCGGCGTCTAGCCATAACATCTCGTGTCCCGGTATGGGGAGGTCTCCGCGTCGGTTGTTGAGTGTAACACTCACTTCAGGTGCGACTCCCTTGCCTCCATTGGTTCATTAGCGTGGCATTGGCGGCATAACTACATCCCCCATTCAGGTGAACTGCCCAATTCACCAGATCCCCTATGGGGTCTCTACACACCAGCTATACGATCTGCTGGGGGTTGTTTTGTTGCAGCATTAGGGTAGGCGTTCTCCTTTGCTTTCTTTACCTTTACCTTCTTTTCCTTTCTCCCTCTTGGTGGATTTGTCTTCTGTTCATACTACTTGCCCTTGATTCCACGTGGTATTCCCATCAGTATTCATATCACAATCTGCTGTATCACATATCACAATCTGCTGTATGTTCATGTTCATCACTTTTACACATAGATACTTTCACATCCTTGGGCACTATTCGTATCTTCCTTACCTTTTTCATATTATTTATACACCTCTTACATGGAGCTATACTGGGTTCATTTATTTGCATCACTCTCTCCTACTATTGACTATCACTATGATTAATATACTATAATTACACATATATCCAATTTTGTTCCCAGATATCCTTGCTCCATCGAGTATACACTATCTTCTTGGCCACATGGAGCTCTCATCCATACATTAAGCTCTTGTTCTATCCGATGCTGCAATCCTGTATTATGCCGCCTCAGCTCCCGCGTTGAGGCTATGTTCTCGGCCGGCCCTTCTCCGATCACTCCACTTTGCGGTCTATGCCAGGGTTGGTGAGTGTCAGTGGTTAACCATCCATACTAATAGAAACAACATTTCTGAACTTTTCTGAGAAGTACGATTCCTTAAATCTTTTTATTCCATAGAAATGTCTGACGCATCCGCTCCTGATGGGTGGGAAGACCCACGAAATGCGTAGAGCTTTATATGATGCCGCAGCCACATACCCCATACGGATTGAGATTTATTTATTTATTATTAATACATGATGTTTTTTATATCATCTGGTGGATACAGATGTACCATGTGGTTGCATGTGCTAGTGGTAGGCCTGCTGCTATTGGCACGTACATGTCATTCTTATGCATATATGTATTCATTGTTTTAAACATATGATGTTATACATGTAGTTTTCCATTTTTACATACTCAGCCTTTGTGCACATCTCCTGTGTATATATGATATGAAATATTTTCTTGTATGTAAACTCATGCTACCAAATAAATATGCTTACATTGTAATCTACCTCCACTACTCAATTGCTTCATATAAAGTCCCAACTTCCCTTTCCTATTACGTTGCACAGAGAAAGGGACCAGCACAACATTTGAGTGTGTAGAAAAAAAAAGTTATCGTAGTGCTGCTCAATCAATATCTCCAATCGATGCATTCGGTGAAGGTGGGGGGCATGAACCGCATAGAACTGTGAGGGGAGTCTGTAGAGAGTACAAGGTTTTAGGACTCCATATAGGTGATGCAGGGTCAATATGAGATATGGTCAAGAGCTTGATGTTACCAGGGTATTGGTTTGTCTATCAGCAGGGAACAATTGAAAAGTTAAGCCAGGGAACATTTCCTGGAAGTATGGTAGATTGGGGGAGTCTGAAAACTATTTGTTGTGGAGGCAAGGGGGAAAGGAGGTGTCATTACAAAAAAGCTGTGGTGGAGTCACCTGGTTATCTTGGTGGAGGGGATCTTTACTCGAGTCTCACTCTGCGATGGGCTGGAGAGGCCAGAACACTGTCTTCTCCCGGGGAGCAATGGTTCGCTGCTGGAGGCAAAGCACGAGGAGGTATTGCTGGACTTCCATTTGGTTGTTGAGAGCTTGCAAGGGTAAACGAAAGTTATTATACCAGTCAGGAAGCTCTATGATTGGTAGATCTAGGTTCTCACAGAAAAATGTGATATCTTTGGGGACTCTCAGCTCCTCGGAGTACCTCAAGTAGGGGTCTGAGATCCTTGCAATGTAGTAGGGTGATGTGGGATAAATCCTGATAAAGTTTAATCTCATGGCCATAGAAAAGAAGTCTAAAAAAAAAGTGCAGCGCTAGGGCAAAAAGTGCAATTCTTGCAAATCACACAACACATGTGAAGTGCATACATCCAAAAATAGTATAATAAAGTGCAATTGTGCAATAATTGATTAGGGATGAGCCCGATGTTTGCCCGTTCACCGAATTTAGAACATTATGGGGCGTTCGCGGGAAATCTGAGCGCCCGCGTAACGCCCCATAATGAACGGCGAGACCGCCAATGCACTGCGAGATCACAGTGCATTGACAGCTGCTGATTGGCCAAAGCATGCACCTTACCTGCATGCTTTGGCCAATCACAGCGTACTCTGCTGTGAGAACCATGATTGGCCAAAGGCACGGTGCCTTTGGTCAATCATGGCTCAGGGGGCTGAGTCCATGCCCCACACTATGTTAGGCTGCTTACATAGCGGCCGTACATAGTTTTATGAATGAGAGCAGCAAAATGACATTTGTAAAGAAAAAAAATGTAATTTAAAACTGCTTGCGGCTGTAATGTACCGTATTGCCGGATCCTGGCAATATAGATGAAAATCATCGGAAAAAACATTGTGAGTTCCCCCCAGTCCATTACCAGGCCCTTTGGGTCTGGTATGGATATTACGGGGAGCCCTGCGCCAAAATTTAAAAAAAAGGAAAAAGGAGGGCCTCTTCTCCACAACCCTTGCCCGGTGGTTGTGGGGGTCTGCGGGCAGGGGGCTTATTGGAATCTGGAAGCCCCCAGATCCTGGCCCCCTATGTAAATGGGTATTGGGTACATTGTACCCCTACACATTCACCAAAAAAAGTGTCAAAAAAGTAAAAATGACAGTAGACAGTTTGGTCCTTTATTAAGAAAATAAAAAAATAAAAAAAATGTCCTGCGATGATATCACGTAACATTAAAGGGAGGCGGGGTCAGCCTTTTACATCACTTGGTGGCCTGGCCCTCAGCTATATAAGAGATGTCAGCGTAAAAGACTGCAGTCGGTGGGAGCCTCCCATCGAGGGGGAGCTTTTCCTTCATCGAAGATGAATGGACATCGCGGGACATTTTTTATTGTTTAAATAAAGGACTTGTCACAAACTGTCTACTGTAATTTTTACTTTTTTGACACTTTTTTTGGTGAATGGGTAGGGGTACGATGTACCCGATACCCAGTCACGTAGGGGGGCGGGATCTGGGAGTCCCCTTCCGATAAATCCACCCACCCGCAGATCTCCACAACGACCGGGCAAGGGTTTTGGGGAAGAGGCCCTTGTTCCTATCAACATGGGGACAAGGTGTTTTGGGGGGACTCCAAAACACCCTCCCCATGTTGAGGGCATGTGGCCTGGTACGGTTCAGGAGGGGGGCGCTCTCTCGTCCCCCCCTTTTCCTGCAGCCTGCCAGGTTGCATGCTTGGATAAGGTCTGATGTGGATTCTGGGGGAACCCCCACTTCATTTTTTTCAAATTGTGGCTCAGGGTTTTTGATACATGTCCCCTGGGGCAGGACCCTGGTCCCCAAACACTTTTTATGGCAATAACATACATATAAGCCTTTAAAATTAGCATGTTAGATTTTTCACGTTTGTGTCCCATAGACTTTAACTGTGTTTGCACAAATTTTTTTTGCCTGTTCGCAAGATCTGGTGCAAACCAAACTGGGGGGTGTTCGGCTCATCCCTATAATTGATACAGTTTGAAATAAAAAAAATCATAACATGTGTAATGTAATTATCACAAGTGCAAATGAAAAGAAAAGTTCATATACAGCTGATTTTCATCATTGTTGGAGCTGTGATTCCCCGTTAAGACGTCTTTCCCCAGTAGCCTCAGAAGATACACACCAGGAACTTCACAGCTGATCAGTGGGTGGTGTTTTAGAAAAGTCTCAGAGCTAGAGTATATAGAGAGACAAAATACTCCTCATAGTATAATATTATCTCCTCTTTGCAGTTTATTAGCAGCAGTGCAAATACGCAGGATAGCAAAAGTGCAAGCTGAGAGCATGTCTCAATAGAAACAATCCAAACACTTCCTTAAAATCCAGACAGCGATCGCATATATACGCAGTAGGGTATGTACATGTCCGTCCCGACAATCGGGACATAAATGACATCATCATGTACATGGTATATCATGTGTCTAAATGACTTTTTCATTACCTGTTGATCATTTTGAAAATCTTGTGGACTCCTGTACACTCTACTGTGTTATCTAATGCACTATTAGTAGCCCTGTTCACCTGTGTGAACTACATACTACCTTCCCCTATGCTATTGGGATGAGGAGGGAGATGTTCTGTAGTCGTAGCCTCCCTGGCGGTTTTCCCGAGTGTGGCTCGGGGTTAAAATTCAGCACCATTAGCGGTAACCCCGAGCCACACTCGGGATTACATTGCAGGATTCTGGTGCCTCCTTACTTACCTTGTCCCCGGGATCCTGCGATGTCCCCTGCAGTGTCCGCGGGCTGTGTCTTCCTCCGAAGCCTCTATGTGTCAGGCTCCGTTCCCTGCGAGCGTCGCGACGCACGGGGGCGGAGCCTGGCGGCAAATTTAAAAAAAAGTAAAAATCATAACACATACAGTACTGTAATCTTACAGATTACAGTACTGTATGAAATGATTTCACATCCCTTTTGTCCCCAGTGCTTTGGCCCATGCCCTGCATGCAGTTTTACATGATATACACTGTTCTTTCTGCCTGGAAACTGGAGATTGTCCAGAGCAACCAAAAAGTGTCCCTTTACGTCAAAAGTGGCTTTAGACCAGCTAGAAAACAGCGATAGTAAATTAGAACACTTGCAGAATTGAGTGATAGTGAATCGTGGGGAAATTTATTTTATTACTATTTATTTTTATTTTTTTAAATTAATTTATTTTTATTTATTATATTATAATTTATGTTTTTGTGTTTCAAACTTTATCATACCCGGGATATCTACTAGACACTGGTTTGGACAGATTTAAGTGCGTTATTGTTAAGATTTACAGACCTACAATATAAAACGCCAAATTTCCGTGCAAAATAATTGTACCGCTTTCAGCACCTAAAATCCGAAATAATCATACCGCCAGGGAGGATAACACACTTTCTGTTCTAGGTTGTCAACACCGCTCCTTCATATATTGTAGTTGTAGTACAATGACGCAGTACAATGTAGATGAAGTACAATATTAGGATGGAAATAAAGAAAAAAAGTCTAATAAAACAAATACAGCCACTGCATCTTAGAACTTATAAAGTACAATACATTACATATTTGTGTTGGGTATAGATACACTTTAATCATGGTTTGTATGACTTGTATGGATCTTAATTCTCATATTCTCGATTTTATTCATTTGTTCCCTAACTCACCAGATTTTGAGTTTGACTTTGCAGATAAATAAATGTGTGTGTTAAAGAGCTTGTACCATTTTTCTTGCCCTCCTTTATATATTCTGAATTGAATTAATGCTGAATCCAATGATACACCAGTGTCTCTGTGGGCACCTGCTCCCATTTCTGTTTGCACCACTTTACCAAAACATCCTCTACTGAATTTATTTTTTGTGTTTAAGACCTTGACCCACTTTTCTGATCTTGAATGTATATTCTCTAGTTTATTAATAACTCTTGTCTCAGCTCATGATAGGTAGTGTCTTTTTTGCTGACTTAGCAATTTAATAAAATATGTGTTTTTTTTCTGTAATCCAGTTGTTCTCCAATGCATCACAGCTTAGTACAGGGTCACAATACTCTGTCACTTTACCCTATTACCATGTATACAGTATAAGCATAAAGATATGAGTAAAACAAGGTTTTTCAGTAATAAGATGAAGACAGTAGAACAAGAAAAGTCCTTAAATGGTTATACATCTCTCTCTCTCTCTCTCTCTCTCTCTCTCTCTCTGTATATATATATATATAAATATATATATATATATATATATATATATATATATATATATATATATATATATATATATGTATATGGGTTTTTTTATTAAATTCCTGGACATTAGGGGGTCCTTTATTAAGTGTGATGCCATCCCTAAAAACATTATGGTAAATGGTAATTTATAATGGTATTACAATGTTTCAGGTTTAATTATCATTTTTTCTCAATCCCAAAAAACATACAGGTAACAAATTCCATATAATTCTGTGAAAAAAAGTAATAAAGTAAGTGCTCAAATAAACAAAAATTAAGATTGCTGAACTAGGGAAAATCATACGCAGCAGAAAATAAAATGAAAAAAAAAACAGATTGATTTAACAAGCAGATGCTCAAGAACCTGCACAAGCTGTGTCCATCAAAATCCTCTATTGTGCAAAAGTGTTGGATGTAATATGGGACACAGAACCTGCTACTAGCACATTGCAACAGTTTTACAAACACTGCTGTATCTAAAAGTGATAACTGTAATGCCCCGTACCCCCGTACACACGGTCGGATTTTCCAATGGAAAATGTCCGATCGGAGCGTGTTGTTGGAAATTCCGACCGTGTGTGGGCTCCATCGGACATTTTCCATCAGATTTTCCGACACACAAAGTTGGAGAGCAGGAGATAAAATTTTACGACAACAAAATCCGTTATCGGAAATTCCAATCGTGTGTACACAAATCCGACGGACAAAGTGCCACGCATGCACAGAATAAATAAAGAGATGAAAGCTATTGGCCACTGCCCCGTTTATAGTCCCGACTTACGTGTTTTATGTCACCGCGTTTAGAACGATCGGATTTTCCGACAACTTTGTGTGACCGTGTGTATGCAAGACAAGTTTGAGCCAACATCCGACGGAAAAAATCCTAGGATTTTGCTGTCGGAATGTCCGAACAAAGTCCGACCGTGTGTACGGGGCATTAGGCAGAAATTACAGTATTTTAAAATGTAACCGGTTGAGGATACTCGACCTGCTACACAAGTCCAAAAAGGTCATCATAGTACATAGAATGTGTGTAACACGTTCAGTCCTTCTACCCCTCTGCTGCATCTTCCACTCTCAATTTCCAGAAATTCCCTGCTCTGAAAATAAAGCCAGGAGTTCTTCTGGCCGCTCTCCTCCTGCTCCGCCTCCTCCTCAAGTGTAGCTTTTGATTGGAGGAGAGCTGTCATATGACCATAATGAAACAGCAAAGGAGAGTCACATGACTGTGTCCAGGAGAGAATGGTGTTAATTGAGGTACATTATATAGAAGCTTTGATTTACAATGAGAGTGACACAGGATGAGCGGTGTATGAGAAGGGGCTGACAGTGATGTTTTCTCAACTTTAGAGTATGCTGGCGATGCTGTCCCAGGAGACTGGGGGTCTCCTGGAAGTGCAAGGTGGATTTTATAACGAAAGGGGTCTGTGTGCTGTGCAGAGGGTCCTTGTGCTGTGCAGGGGGTCTGTGTGCTATGCAGGGGTCCGTGTGCTGTGCAGGGGGTCTGTGTGCTATGCAGGGGTCTGTGTGCTGTGCAGAGGTCCGTGTGCTCTGTGGGGCATCCGTGTGCTGTGCGGGGGATCCGTGTGCTGTGCAGGGGTCCGTGTCCTGTGTGGGGGGTCTGTGTGCTGTGCAGAGGTCCATGTACTCTGCGGGGGGTCTGTGTGCTGTGCAGGGGTCCGTGTGCTGTGCAGGGGGTCCATGTGCTGTGCAGGGGGTCGGTGTGCTGTGCAGGGGTCCTTGTGCTGTGCAGGGGGTCCATGTGCTGTGCAAAGTTTTTTTCCAGAAATTTCCCTCTTAAAATTAGGGTGCGTGTTATACGCCTGTGCACGTTATACGCCTGTGCACGTTATACCCCACGTTATATTAATAAATATTTGTTTTTATAAAAAGGTGAACTTATCATTTAAATCTGATCTTCTAGAAAACAGATAAATACACATATAGGAGCTGTTTTCAACTTTCCTGTCCCTGATGAAGAAAAGTATCCTCACAACGTGATGCTGCCACCACCCTGTTTCAAGGTGGGGATGGTGGGGATGGTGTGTTCAGGGTGATGTGCAGTGTTAGTTTACCACCACACAGCGTTTTGCTTTTGAGCCAAAGAGTTCAATTTTGGTTTCATCTGACGAGAGCACCTTCTTCCACATGTTTGCTGTGTCCCCCACATGACTTCTTGCAAACTGCAAATGGGGCTTCTTAGGGCTTTCTTTCAACGATGGCTTTCATCTTTCCACTCTTCCATAAAGGCCAGATTTGTGGAGTGAACAACTAACAGTTGTCCTGTGGATGATTTCTCCCACCTGTGCTGTGGATCTCTGCAGCTCCTCTAGGGTTACCATGGGCCTTTTGGCTGTTTCTCTGATTAATGCTCTCCTTGCCCGGCCTGTCAGTTTAGGTGGACAGCCATGTCTTGGTAGGTTTGTAGTTGTGCCATAATCTTTAAATTTTTAGATGATGGATTGAACAGTGCTCCATGAGATCAAAGCTTGGGGTATTTTCTTACAACCTAACCCTGCTTTAAACTTCTCCACAAGTTTATCCCTGACCTGTCTGGTGTGTTCTGTGGCCTTCATGATGCTGTTTGTTCACTAAGGTTCTCTAACAAACCTCTGAGAGCTTCACAGAACAGCTGTATTTATACTGAGATTAAATTACATACAAGTGAACTCTATTTACTAATTAGGTGACTTGAAGGCAATTGGTTTCACTAGATTTTAGTTAGGGGTAGCAGAGTAAAGGGGCTGAATACAAATGCACACCACACTTTTCAAATATGTATTTGTAAAAAAAAATGAAAACCATTTACCATTTCCCTTCCACTTCACATTTATATGCCACTTTGTGTTGGTCTATCACATAAAATCCTAATAAAAAATACATTTACATTTTTGGTTTTAACATGACAAAATGTGGAAAATTTCAAGGGGTATGAATACTTTTTCAAGGCACTGTAGGTGTTTCCAATGACTCGCTATCGTAAGAAAATTCCTAGTTCATGCTCATGGATCATCCAACATTTCCTGTCATATATGGACTTCCCAAAGTTCATAAAGGGTTTTTTTTTCTGTTAAGATATTAGCCTATAGTATCTGGTTCAGGCAGCATCACTCAAACACTCATCAAATTGTTGGATCACATACTTCAACCATTGGTGTGAGGAGGGAAGAATGGAGCGCTGGCAGGGGCCACTGGTGAGATAAATAGGTGATAATAATAACAGTAAAAATAGCAATAAGTGTCCAGTTAATGTTTAGAAGTTTTAGTCCATTTTTCTTTCTGGATCCAGACCTGTGTTAAAGGTCCTGGTAGAAGTTGAAAGCGGCAGCCAGCTCAGAAGAGCAGAAGAGACTCTATGATAATGAGAGAAAGGAAGAGAGAGAGCAGCGCCGCTCTAAGCATAATAAGTTAGTTTAAAAGAGCTTTAATTTGCTTTAAAATACACTCACATTTGAGCAATGGTAATCAGGCAACCATAACCAAATGCCTGATTACCATTGCTCAAATGTGAGTGTATTTTAAAGCAAATTAAAGCTCTTTGAAACTAACTTATTACGCTTAGAGCGGCGCTGCCCTCTCTCTTCCTTTCAACCATATGTGGTTACTCTGCCAACAGATCTTCTTGATACCAACAATTTTGTTTCCAAATTATATGATATGTACTTCTCCTTTGATTTTTCCATAGCCAACATGGACATCAGCTTTGTATATACTTTTAACCCCAACCAAGATGTAATTTCTGCTGTTAAAAATTATCTTACAAGGTTTAGAACTCCGGAACACAACTATTTTAGATTTGAAGTTTCCATCTACCAGCAAATTTGTGGCTCAACAATGGGAAGCTTGGTGGCACCTGCTTTTTTCATTCCTTTTTGAGGGATTCGTTGAAGAAAAATATATTTTTCTATC
Organism: Lithobates clamitans; assembly: GCA_037952925.1. Lineage (NCBI taxonomy): Eukaryota > Metazoa > Chordata > Amphibia > Anura > Ranidae > Lithobates > Lithobates clamitans. The sequence goes on from JBBGZY010000463.1 coordinate 747,359, forward strand.
TGTTTACTTAAAATATACCATAGATTTCAGGGCTGTCCCAGATCTCCATATTTAAGATCAAGAAAATTGATACAACTAATCTGGTAAGATAATTGTATATTATTATTATTACAATTAGGATGTTCCAAAAATGTATATGAATCCAATTTTGTTCCTTTCCAAAGGAGATCATAAATAAATTGTTTATGAAAAAGAAGTCACAGGTTCCTATCCTTAAAATCAGCTGACTCCTCCTACTGTATCATGACAATTTTAGCAAGCTAGGAGCAAAATTGCTTCCGTAGCCACGCCCAAACAATGCAAATAATAATTACTCTTATATCAAAAATAATTATGTGTAAAGGCAAAAGTTGGAGATGGAGCAAGTGAACTGGAGTGCCTCCTTTTGGCTGTAGAATGTGTGAGTGGAGGAATGGAGTGGTAATGGCCAGGAGATTGTTTCATTCTCCAGACGTATGAATCTTTCACTGGGAATATGAGCTTATTTTTTGTGAATGCTGTTTATGCTTTATTTGTGAGTATAGTTCACATTATTCTAATTAAAGTCATGTTGATGAATAATACTACCGGAGTTTCTTTGTTTCTTTGCCCACCTGGGGGTTTGGAAAGCAGGTAGATGGAGTGAGATCTGAACACTGGCTTTTAGTGAATTAATAAACAGTTTTAGGACCACACAGATGCAGGATCCAAATTTGGCAAATGTGTAGATAAATGTAAATGTAATACATAGGCATCCCAAGAACCAGAAGTTAGCCCAGAATCCCCCCCTCCATTTTTACCCTATCCCAGTATATTATGACATACAATTCCAGGTTCCAGGTGAAGAAAGAATGGGAGCTAGTTGTGGAGCAGCTGGTAGCTCCCTAGACTCACATGAGGTTGGTGTTGGATCAGGGGCAGACTGACCATTGAGCGACTCGGGCACTGCCCGAGGGCTTGGGCCACTAGGGGGCCCCATCAGGGTTGCCAGCCTCAGTAAAACCAGGGACAGTATGTATAAATCTGTGTTTTTTTTACATCTGTCTGTGTATACTGTGTGTACATGTATGTGTATACTGTGTGATTGTATACTGTGTGTGTGTATACTGTGTGGCCCCATATTCTCTGATTGCCTGGGGGCCCCATAACCTCCTATTGCCCGGAGGCCCCATGAGTTATCAGTCCGCCCCTGTGTTGGATCTGTTCTATTATCATGTGATGGGGATTCATTTGTGGATAGAAAAACAAAATCACTGATTGGGCAGCATTTTTTCTGTCCGTTATTTATAAAATCATTGAGCAGTATTGTAAATCTTGCCTGAAACTACATTTTCAAAGTCCCTAGATACACTTGCCTACAGTATATCTAAGGTCCCCGTAAAAAGGTTGCTATAGATCTGGTCGAGCCACTGCAGAAGTCTTCCAGCTGGTGCTAGCAAATATTGGTAGTTCTTGATTATGCCACCTGGTATCCGGAACCAAGCACTCTCAGAAATGGGTCTTCTAAGGAAATAGCAACATACATGTTCCACATGTTTTTCTATACAGGTGATCCTGAGGAATATTTGACAGATCAAGAAACCCCTTTTATGGCAAAGGTAACTAAAGAGCTGTGTTGGATATTTAAAATTGTTCACCTTTGCTCTTTACTTTACAAGCCTAATGGAAACACAGGAGTAAGGTTCCACATCTCACAAAAGTGTATTTGAACACATTGTTCAGATGCAAGATAGGATAGTGGCAGTCTTGCCCATAGTGCAATAAGCCCAAGAAATGCAGGCTACAGTTTATAACATCTGTGCTAAAATCAAAAACTTTGACCTGGGAGCTTTAGTGCCCACCATGGAGAGTACATTTCTGGCAAAGTGAGTAGACCCCTATGAGAAAGACAGAAAATCAGATGCTAAAAATGACAAATAGTCAGGGTTTGTGGTGAACCTTGTGTTGCTGTGAATTTCAACCTCATCTCTACTGTCCATTAAAACTGATAATAGTAGGGGTGAAAAGCAGTAAGTCCCACTTAAATGTACAGTGGAAGGGACAAGTAGAAATTCTCCAAGACATAACACACAATTGTGCTCATAGATAATCAATTCACACTCATGGAAAGCATTTTTTATTGGAGCTAGTTTACGTTAAAGGTGTGCTCTCTTTTTTCTCTACTCTCTCTCTTTTTTTCTCTAAATACAAAAGTGGTCCATATAGTGTAGAGTTATTCAGATCATCAGAGAAGACAAGGGGGCGCTCTTTACATCTAGAAAAAAAGAGATTTAACCTCCAAATACAGAGAGGCTTTTTCACAGTAAGAGCTGTGAACATGTTGAATAGAACCCCTCGTTAGCTGGTTCTGGCCAGCTCTGTAGATTATTTTGAAAAAGGCCTGGATTCTCTCCTAAATGCACAAAATATAACAGGATACTAATATTTAAAAGGTAAAGTTGATCCAGGGAATATCCGATTAACCTCTTGGGGGATCAGGAAGGATTTTTTCCCCCGCTGGAGCAAATTGGATCATGCTTTGTTTTTTTTTTTTTTCTTACTCTGGATCAACTGTGGGTATAGGAATGTGTATATGGAGGTTTTGATTTGTGTGCGTTTTAGGTTTTTCTTCCTGTGGGTGGGTTGAGCTGGATGTGTCTTCTTTTAACCAGATTAAATATGTAGCTATATACTATGAGAGCCTGCTGCTGGGTAAAAAATGTTGACTGCTGGCGGTATGCTAAAAAGGTACAAGTGCTGCCTTTTCGTTTTTGGGAGCCCACTATGGGGCACCTTTTTAGTCAGGAAATGCCAAAAAAAAAGGTAGTGGGTAGGATAAGCAAATGTTTTCATTGTTTTATGCTATGGATTTGCTATAAAAAGCCCCCCCTGCATTGAACTACATAGTTTACAGCCTTGCTAAAAAAAAAAAGTGCACGCAGGACAAAACTGCTTGGCCTATTTCCTACATTGTTTATTGCAGCTACCAATTGAACAAACTAACAAATTGTTATAGGGCGTACACACGGTCGGACTTTGTTCGGACATTCCGACAACAAAATCCTAGGATTTTTTCAGACGGATGTTGGCTCAAACTTGTTTTGCCTACACACGGTCACACAAAGTTGTCGGAATTTCCGATCGACAATCACGTGGTCACGTACACCACGTACGACGAGACTAGCCACTTCAAGACTAGCCTCGTTTTGGATTTTAGGTGTTTACAAGTTTAAAACAGGTTTTTTTGCTAGAAAATTACTTAGAACCCCCAAACATTATATATTGTTTTTTTTTTCTAACATCCTAGAGAATACAATAGCTGTCATTGCAATACTTTTTTTTGCACTGTATTTGCGCAGCGGTCTTCTAAGCGCACTTTTTTTGGAAAAAATTCACTTTTTTGAAAAAAAAAATAAGACAACAGTAAAGTTAGCCCAATTTTTTTTTATATTGTGAAATATAATGTTACGCCAAGTAAATTGATACCCAACATGTCACGCTTCAAAATTGCGCCCGCTCGTGGAATAGCGTCAAACTTTTACCCTTAAAAATCTCCATAGGCGACGTTTAAAAAATTCTACAGATTGCATGTTTTGTGTTACAGAGGAGGTCTAGGGCTAGAATTATTGCTCTCACTCTACTGGTCGCGGCGATACCTCATATGTGTGGTTTGACCACCGTTTTCATATGCGGGCGCTACTCACGTATGCGTTCGCTTCTGCGTGCGAGCTCGTCGGGACAGGGCGCTTTAAAAATTTTTTTTTTTTATTATTATTTATTTTATTTTATTTTATTTATTTTTTCACTGTTTTTAAAAAAAAAAATTTGGATCACTTTTATTCCTATTACAAGGAATGTAAACATCCCTTGTAATAGAAAAAAGCATGACAGGTCCTCTTAAATATGAGATCTGGGGTCAAAAAGTCCTCAGATCTCATATTTAGACTAAAATGCAAAAAAAAAAAAAAAAAGTCGTTTAAAAAAAATGACACTAAAAAAATTTGTGCCTTTAAGAGAGTGGGCGGAGCTGTCGTAATGACGTCGCTCCGGCCGTCACATGGTATGGAGACGGGTAGGCGCCATCTTGGCCTCACTTGTCTCCATACCTCAGCAGGGAAAGGACCCGATCGCCTCCGCCGCTACCGACGGCTCCGGTAAGCGGCGGAGGGAGCGGGAGAGCGGCGGGAGGGGGGGTGGCACCTCTCCCGCCGATGATAACGGTGATCGCGCAGCGAACCCGCCGCAGAGACCACCATTATCGTGTACAGAATCGCTCACTGTAAAGATGGATATCTCGGTTGTGGCAGCAGCTGCTGCCGTTACCGAGATATCCATCTTCAAAAAAAGACGTATATATACAGTGAGCGGGGCTGAAGTGGCTAGAAAAGGCCGGTTCAGAACCAAGCGCGGCACCCTTTGGGCTCCTTTTGCTAATCTCGTGTTAGTAAAAGTTTGGTGAGAGACGATTCGCGCTTTTTCAGACTCATGGCTTTCAGATCGTTTTCTGCCATTCAGTTTGTGCTTGTGGGTTTGTATCTGCTCTTCAGTGCGTGCAAGCAAGTTCCACGTGACTTTTAGTCATTGTATTCTTGTTCGTTCGTTACTGGTTTTCAGGTCGCTCTTCACAGGCCTTGCTGTTCTTCAGTGCGTTCTGTTACTTCGTTCTGAGCAGCCGACCGTTTTCTAGCCATGTTTCGTATGCGTACTCCTCATAGAGTTCGTGCTGTGCGGGGGCTTGGTGTTGGGGTCCTGACCTTGACACAAGTCCAGTCCATGAACAGGGTGAGGAGGAGTTCATGGACCAAGAATTGGTTGCTTCAGCGTGACCAGTTCTGTCATATGCCTTTGCTCCGTGAGATCCGTGAGAATAATCCTGATGATTTCAGGAACTTTCTCAGGATGACGGACCCCGTGTTTCACCGTTTGTTGGCTTCGCTGACCCCCTATATCAGCAGGCAGGATACCTGCATGAGGCAAGCCATCACTGCGGAGAAGAGGTTGGTCGCTACCTTGCGGTATTTGGCCACAGGGAGAAGCCTGCAGGACCTCAAGTTCTCGACAGGCATCTCCCCCCAGGCTCTGGCTATCATCATCCCAGAGACCTGTTCTGCCATCATCCAGGTCCTGCAGAAGGAATATATGAAGGTAAGATTTTTATCCTTTTATATCCCATTTTATTGTATTGAATGTTTGCTAATATATTGTATTTCTTTCCTCATTCCCTAATTACCATGATTGTAATATGCTGTGAATGTCCCCTTTGTCCTCATGCATGCTGGATTTTTATGTAATTATTATTTTATGTCCTTCATACATATTTGCCCTTCAATAACCTCTCCAGCATGGTGTCTCCTGCCCCTATATTCACCTCAAGTAGTCACTTAACAATGTATTTGATCAGCTCTATAGTAGTGCTTTACCCCAAACACTCCCTAAAATGTTTGGAAATGTTATTTTTTATTTAAATTCAGGCAGAGTGGCAGAGGCTTTTTTTTGTGGTGTCCCCAAATTTTTTGTAACCCTCCCTCCCCCAACTGCTAAGTCAGCTGATCCCAATTCTCTATCCTCAATCATCTATCTGCTGACTTTGCCAAACCCATACACACTATACCCACCTCTTTACTGGTCAGATTTATGGATGAATTCCCCAAAGCATGTAGTGCAAGGGCCTGCCTGTATACTTTGCAATGGTACTGTTTAAAGTTTTTGTATCCTATTATTATCTTGATAGGTAATAGCAGAATGTTCAAATGTGCTCAAATGTGTACAGTGTGCATTTATATCTTTGTATTATGACACTTCTTACCTGTCCAGTGGTCTGCCAATAGTGTAACTAAGGAGGGGCTGTTCCAAGTAATACCCTGTATTTAGGCATTCATCTCTCAATGAAGTGAAGAGGGTTACCTGTCCAAGAGTTCCCCCCCTATAATGTTAGAAATGGCCCATGAGGGGGGAGGGGGAATATGATAAGTGTACCTTATACTTTGTTGTTGTTAAATTCCCCTTAATAAATGCTATCTGGAGGTTGCCCCATAATGTTTGTGTATAATCTGCTTGCCATGTTTCTGTGAAAAAATAGTAATGTTTATTGTTTTTTCCTCAACAGTTTCCTTCAATGCCACAGGAATGGCAGACTGTGGCCTCCCACTTTGCCCAGCGGTGGGACTTTCCTAACTGCGGAGGGGCAATTGATGGGAAACACGTCCACATCGTCCCACCACCCAACTCGGGTCGTACTATTATAATTACAAGGGGTTTAATAGTATAGTGATGTTGGCGGTGGTGTCGGCTAATTACGAGTTCTTGTATGTGGACGTGGGGAAGAATGGCCGGATGTCCGATGGTGGAGTCATTGCCCAGACGGAGTTGTACAGGCGTCTCCAGAATGGCAGCTTGAACTTGCCACCTCCAGAGGACAATGTTGAAGGTCTCCCATTTGTGTTCGTTGCTGATGAAGCATTTGCGCTGGGGGACCACCTGATGCGGCCATTCCCGATGAGGACCCTCACCCCGGAACAGAGGGTTTTTAATCACCGGCTGGCCAGAGCCCGAAGAGTGGTGGAGAACACATTTGGAATCCTGGGCAGCCGGTTCCGATTAATTCTGACACCCATCCATATGGCGGAGTATAAACTGAACCATATAATACTTGCCTGCTGTGTTCTCCATAATTTTTTAAGAAAACATTCAGCCAACTATGCTGGCTCAGTTGGGCCTGAGGCCGGAATCCCAAATCCATCAACACTGACGGCGCTTGAAAGTGGCCGTCCTGGCTTGCCCTCCCTGAGTGCCCATGATGTCCGGTTACGATACCTGGAGTTCTTAGCGGGTAGGGGGGCTATCATTATGCCAGACAATCTGTGAAACCTTTTTCAAATAAAAAACAACCAAAAGAAATTCTTTGTGGACATTTACTGCTTGTGTTTGTTTTAGCTGACCCTGACAGAAATGTGTTGAGTGCAGAAAATGTCGTGATTGGGTAACCTTATAAAAAACAGTGTTGGCTGGTACTTCCTAAATGCAAAAACACATTTCACTACAAGTGCACTTGCAACTGCACTGAACCTGCACTTGTAGTGCAAAGTGTATTTGCCCTTAGGAAATAACCCCCATTTTTGCATAAAACAGCAATTACATCACCCCAAAAGTGTTGTAGTGTTGAGACAATAATCCACACATTCTTGAGTAAGACACTTTTTTATACCTGCACAATCACATGTGCATTTACGAAAGGTTTTTAAAACAAACCAACATGTTTGTTGTATAACAATTTTTGCAGTAGCATTATCAAAAATCGAAATATCCATTTCAGATAAAACAGGCCTATGTAAAACCAACAAAAAAGCCAAAAAACTTGAACTTACAAAGTTCACATTAGGTAAAACCTGAAGGCTATATCAGACATCAGAATTTAGGAACTGGGTTTGATATAGCGTTCAGATGGGTGGAAATCACCCCTGGAAAAGCCAAATTTGGAAGATGCACACCAGTTTACGAATGTCAACATGTGCTATCTGCCATCAGGGGGGATCAAGGGACGTGTTTTGGGGGAGCAAGCTCTTCCTCAACGCGACTTTATAATTGAGGAAGGGGTTGCACCCCCAAAACGCGTCCATTGATCTCCCGTGATTGCAGATAGCACATGTTGGCACACTGTGTGCATCCTCCAAATTTGGCTTTTCTAAACATAGAAAAAATTTTTGGAAGATTGGACCACAATAAAACAGGTGATTTTGTGGGGTTTAAATTCGCCCCAAAACATCAATGTTATTATTTTTTTTAATAACATCACTGATTTGTTGCTGTATGTTGTGCAATTCGAGATTACACCCCATGATCTCCCCGTTCAGTATCTGGGCACTTTAAGATGTGAAACGTTCTCTTTCCCTCACATCACGATCACCTAAAAAGAGATAAAGAACAAAAAAAAGGTCTCAAAAATCTGCCAACATCCATCTCTTTTACCTGAGCCTGTGGTCGCAGACACTCACCTGTTGTGGTGCCAATCTCCACCACATCTTCTTCTTCCTCCTGCTCAGCTTCTTGTGTTGGTGGTATTTCACCTTCTTCCATAGGTGGGGGGTCTGTGTTCTCCTGGGATGAGGGGTGTCCTCCGAGTCTTTTCTCCCCTATGTAAAACAAAAATGGTATAATTAGCACACAGATATTTGATGGCAGAACTAGAAATAGGAAACATTGCTTGGAAGTGGGGTACAATTGTCTATTTTAGCCGAGTTCCAAGATGTATATTTTTTATTGCCCTTTGTCAAGCTGCAATACTTTACCTGTTTGGTACAAGCTTCACAGATGTAGCCCCCCCTATAGTATACACTGGAGCACCTGTGTGCCCCCCCTAATAAAAAAGGTGTTCTTGTGTCCCACACTAGTGCTCCAGTGTCCAGATGTGAAAACAGCTGCTCAGTGTCCTCTCCTTACACACAATCTAGTTGGCATTTCATTCTAGTAACAAACCCATCTACACAAACAAATATTTGGCATCCAAGTAGGCCCCCAAAAATGTGTGAAAATGCATATGGCCTAAACAATGGTGTTCTAGAGGCCGAAAGAAAAATGTTTGATACGAACTAATAATGGGCCCATGAACATTAAAGTTGCCCTTTTAAACGTTACAATTAATCAAAGCATATGGAGCAGAATGAACGGAATAAAGACAGAAAGAATAGGAACACAGCACAACTACTTACTTTTTTGCAGCACTCTCCGGATCTTTCGGTACTGCTCTGGCTCTCTCAACTTCAGGTCCGACCACCGCTTCCTGAGCTGATCTTTAGATCTTCGTACCCCGAAATTCCTGTGAAGGCTTTTGATCACTTTAGCAATGATTTTTGCCTTTCGGATGTTGGGGTGGGGGTAAGGCCCATATTTTCCGTTATAGTCGGACTTCCTCATGATGTCGACCATCTCCAACATCTCCCCAAACGACATATTAAAACATCTCCTTCTGGATTGGGACGTGCCTGGATCCGGGCTTTCCTCCTCCTCCTCCTCGTTGCTGGAATTAGCATGCACCTGCTGTAACTCCGCCATCATGCTCTTCACCCACTGCGCCGAACAAAAAGGGGCGGGGAATAGACTAGAAAGAACGTCAGAGGCGGGCGGAGTTACACGCATGCGCAGTGTGTATAAAGCGTAACACGCGTGCGTATTACGTACGATCTGTGAGCGGAGGAAGGAGCATTGGATGCGCCGATCGTAAGAACGAAGGTAAGAGACAAACTTGTGCCTATACTGCTTCTAGATTGAGGCCTATATTGTAACAAGATTAGGAGAGTTTTGTCTGACATTAGGCTTTGTCTTGTGTTGTGTCTTGCAGTGAGCATGGATATCTTAATGAAAGACAATGACTTCATGTCAGTATTCGTAGAGATGCTAAGTGAGCTGCCCTGTCTGTGGGAGATTACCCACCCCCATTTCAAGAACCAAGCAAAGAGGAAGGCAGCACTGGAGCAATTGTGTGAAATTGTGAAGCAGGTGATCCCCACTGCAGACATCACCTATTTAAAGATTTTCATTGGTGGCCTGAGGAGCACATATCTGAGGGAGCGCAAGAAAGTCCTGGATTCACAGAGATCTGGAGCAGCAGATGACATCAGGATGTAGTACTACGACAGGCTGCACTTTCTGGCAGGCCAGACTGAACCCAGGCCATCCCTCTCCAGTCTTCCTTCCATGCTTCCTTCCCCCCCGGCTGAGGCTTCTGACGCCCAACCTGGGCCTTCCAGGCAACATGTGGAGGAGCCCAGATTGAGCCAGGTATAGCATTCCTCTAAATATTTCTGCTTGTCCAATCAATGATGTTAACTAGATGTTAGTTGAGAGTACTAATTTAGGATTGTGATTGATGATGCAAAAACTAAAACCATGTCCCTTTTTCATACACAGGGAAGTCTCAGCCAGGAGGTGACCGGGCCGAGCCGGCTGGCTGATCTGCCGGTCCCTCCACCCCCCCTGAAAACAGAAAGTGGCAGTAGGAGGAGTACCCTAGAAGAGGCTGCTATAGCATTCTTTTGGAGGGCTACAGAGGTCCTGGGAGCACCCCACACCATGGAGGAGAACATTGCTGTCTTCATAGCCTATAAAATGCAGAGGATGGAGGAGGGCCAAAAAGTCTTGTGTGAGGCCCTCATATCGGAGGCTCTGGAGAAAGGTATGAGGGGCCAAATTACAACTCAGACACATCTTTGGGATGGTCCTCCTCCTCCTTCTGCAGGTCCTCCTCCTCCTCCTCCCTCTCCTCTGGGTCCTCCCAGTCCTCCTCCAGGTCCCCCCAGTCCTCCTCCAGGTCCCCCCAGTCCTCCTCCTCCTCCAGGTCTCACTCCTCCTCCTGCCACATCTCCAACTGCACAGCCACAGCCCGGAAGGAAGCGTGGAAGGAAGACCAGACAGTGATTGCCCTGGATCCAGTCTGGTTGGCCAAAAGATGCAGCCTCTTGTGGTACCACAGCCTGGGGACACAGATGTCATCTGCTGCTATCCGGATCTCTGCGAATCCCGGACCAGACTGCCCTCCCTTAGATATGGACTCCTCAGGCCACCAATTTTGATGTTGAAGAATTGTTGTCTGCCGTGGGGGTCCCAGGCTTCGCTAATTTATGCTGTTGATCCAGTGTTGCCTTCCTCTTTGCTTGGTTCTGATCCCTTAATAAAGGATTTTTGTTTTGAATTATACTCTCCTATGTGTTTTACTTCAAAAATGACAGTTGGTTTGTGAGGATTCAGGTACATTGCAAATATACAATGTGAAATGAACAAGGGTCACTAACAACAAAAAATCTCCTGGAGATTAAATAATAAAAGATATCAATGGTGTTGGGGTAACTTGACACACAAAACACACAAAAATATTCTGGAGTAAAAATAAAAATAACATTGAACAAAGATCAGCCTTGGAAAAAATCCAAACATTAAAGAAAAAAAAAGGCTTAAAATCCAAAAAAAAAATAAATAAAAAATATAAAACTGTCAGATGTGACAACTAATAACAATATATTCAGGGAATCCCACTAAAAAAACACAAATAAAAGTTTGTGAGAAGTGTGTGTGAATATGAGCAGCAAAACTACTTAATTCTTGTCACATTATAAAGAAGAAGAGAGTGCGCTGTATTAAACCATTTTTAACATTGCAGCATGACGAAAGTGCTGTATCCATTGCGAACACTAAGTTTACCAGAATGAGCTGTCCCGTGTCGGAATTTCTTCTGAGCATGCGTGGCACTTTGTGCGTCGGAACAGGCCACACACGGTCGGAATTGACACGATCGGATTTTGTTGTCGGAAAATTTTATCTCCTGCTCTCCAACTTTGTGTGTCGGAAAATCCGATGGAAAATGTCCGATGGCGCCCACACACGGTCGGAATTTCCGACAACATGCTCCGATCGGACATTGTCCATCGGAAAATCTGACCGTGTGTACGGGGCATTAGTGTATACCAAATATGTATAAATCATATGTAAGCCGATGACTGATGGTGATCATCAGCTGTCTGTCCACTGGGTGTAAAAACAGATATTAGTGGCGTGACTTCAGTGCAAGATGTAATCCGCTGTGATTAGTATCCTAAATCACCATATATTCACCAGGAGTGAGTCCCGCTCCCTATTAATTCAACACTTACCAACCGTAGGCAAGTCTATGGGTCGTAACATGGATCTTTCACTTCACTCTCCCCACCATCAGATCTTCCTTGCTTCAGACTCGCGGGTCAGGTTTTGGTCAATCATAGGCAAATGGCTTGTACCTCCAGTCTCTCACTTCACTCTCCCCACCATCAAATCATCATTAATTCAGGCTATTGCAGGTCAAGCTGGAGGTACTCGGGCTCTACACAGTCTTCTTCCCTCTAGACTTCTTCCTTCTGGGACGACAGCCATGCAGACCAATTTGGTCTGGCCATGGCGAGGCCTGTTCTAAGTAGAACCTGTCCTGTTAAACCACTGTATGGTCTTGGCCACCGTGCTGCAGCTCAGTTTCGGGGTCTTGGCTATCTTCTTATAGCCTAGGCCATCTTTATGTAGAGCAACAATTTTTTTTTCAGATCCACAGAGAGTTCTTTGCCATGAGGTGCCATGTTGAACTTCCAGTGACTAGTATGAGAAAGTGAGAGCGATAACACCAAATTTAACACACCTGCTCTCCATTCACACCTGAGACCTTGTAACTCTAACAAGTCACATGACACCGAGGAGGAAAAATGGCTACTTGGGTCCAATTTCACTTAGGGGTGTACTCACTTTTTTTGCCAGCGATTTAAACATTAATGGCTGTGTGTTGAGTTATTTTGGGGGGGGACAGCACATTTACACTGTTATGCAAGCTGTACACTCACTACTTTACATTGTAGCAAAGTGTAATTTCTTCAGTGTGGTCACATGAAAAGATATAATGAAATATTTACAAAAATGTGAAGGGTGTACTCACTCTTGTGAGATACTGTGTGTGTGTATAATATATATATATATATACACACACACACACACACACACACACACACACACACACACACACACACACACATATATATATATATATATATATATATATAGGACGAAGAGGCAGAAGAGGACAAAGCGGCAGTTGTGGGAACAATTATCAATTCCCGACTCGACTACGCAAATTCGCTCTACGTAGGATTACCCCAATATCAGCTTGCGCGCTTACAACTCATCCAAAACACGGCGACAAGACTGTTAACAGGAAAAAAACCCTGGGAATCCATCTCCCCATCCCTAAAGAGCCTACACTGGCTAACCGTGAAGAATCGGATCACATTCAAGACCCTCTGCCTCACCCACATATGCATACAAGGAAACGCTCCACTAAATCTCCGTGAGAAGATAAAACACTACACACCGAATCGCAGTCTTCAATCAGCTAACCAAAACCTTCTTATCATTCCCAAATACCGCTACAAAGCAAAGGGATAGCGAAGATTCGCAGTCCAAGGACCTTGACTATGGAATGCTCTTCCAACCAACATCCGCATGGAAGCAAACCACCAGGCCTTCAGGAAAAAACTAAAGACCTTCCTTTTCTAAGAAGCTGACAACAGAGAATGCATCCAGCGCCTTGAGGCGATTCAGTTCGCATTTGCAGCGCTTTACAAATCATTCATTCATATATATATATATATATATATATATATATATATATATATATATACATACATACATATACATACATACACGCACACAAACACAATTTTTATTATTTGTATTAAGGACAAACAAAGCTTTCTTTTAGCAATATTGCATTAAAAATATTATTTTAGTATCTGTATTTTACAAAATAGTTGTAGCAGAGTGAAAAAAAATGCAGTTTAATTAGTGTAAATCAATGGTTTTACATTTAAAAGCTGGTTAAGGTTTTTTTTTTTTTTTTTTTTTAAAGAAATAAATCCTTAAAATACGGTATTACCTTTTTAAATGGAAAATAAATTCATGAAAATGAAACAAAAATGAAAATTTACATATGAATGTTAAACAAAACCAATGGTAATTAAAGGACAGGATAATTTCTAATGGCTAAATAAGAGTATCTTCTTTACTAAAAAGCATGCTTACACATAAGAAATGTGCCAGACAATCATGGAGTTGTCTCAGTGTACACAAAATACAGAATTCACAGAGGATAACCACAGTACAGAAATAAAGGCTTACAGATAATCGATGTGCCTGCTAGTACTTGGAGACAATGTGGACACATGTATAGCATAAGACCATTTTATCGGAAATCATTTTGTAAAATGTTTCAGCACCTAACTACTATGAAAAACAAACAACAAAAACTTCAGTGCCAATAATGTTGGCATTTTAAGACAACACATGGCCAGATTATGCTTGGTATACATGTATAATTGTTGGCGAGACTATAGTTAATTCAAAATGGGCACATTTTTGGGATGAACAGATATATATTTTTAACATGGTTGCTAAGGTCTGGAGATTTCTCGAGCTATAGTGTATTTAGCAGCAAGCATGGGAAGTGTTATCATAATGGGAGATTTTAACTATCCAGCCATAGACTGGGCAGAGGGAACCACGCATTCGTCTAAGGCTTGCCAGTTCCTAAATGTCTTGCAGGACAATTTCATGGTTCAGATGGTGGACGCACCAACTAGAAATAAAGCGTTACTGGATCTACTAATTACCAACAATACAGACCTGATCACGGATATGGAAATACGGGGCAATTTAGGAAACAGCGATCACAATTGGCTTCAGTATAAATCACACAAATAGGAACTATAAGGGGAATACAAAGACACTGAATTTCAATACCAGGCCATACCCTTGCGCAACACCTCCACTAAGGCTATTGCCAAGGAGTTAGTCCAGGTGTTTAGTCAAGTGGGGATCCCCAAAGAGATCTTAACCGATCAGGGCACCCCATTTATGTCCAGGGTTACCAAGGAACTGCGTAAGTTATAGAAAATCTCCCATCTCCGTACCTCTGTCTACCACCCCCAAATGCATGGTCTTGTGGAAAGATTTAAAAAACTTTGAAAAGTATGCTGAAAAAGGTGGTCAACAAAGATACGAGAAATTGGAATTTGTTTGCTACCATATCTCATGTTTGCCATACAAGAGATTCCGCAGACATCTACAGGCTATTACCCCTTTGAGCTATATACAAAACAATTCTGTGCTGATGTAAAGAAAACAAGCAGCTAACACAACCAACAAAGCAAAACAGAGAAAAAACACAATAAGTGTAGCGCTAATAAAAATGAGAAAACGTCCGGTATGGAAAACGTTAAAACCACAGTTCCAAGTATAAATGTTGTGGAGGAATCATCAATATATACATGGATGAAAAATCTTCAGAAAAACACTTCAAACAAAGATGTATATCATCTGAGATGAAAACAGACACACCACCACCAAATATAAAGAGGCTTACCGGATGAAGTGGACCCAAAGGGGCGTACTCTGGATTGAGTCGGATAGGCTTAGGTGGTGAGTGGCTGGGGATGGCCCGGGAGGGCGATGATGGTGGATGGACCCACGCGTTGCTGTGTCACTCACGGCGATGTGGGAACCCAGAGAAATGTGTGGACCAGACCGCACATTGTTGTCTCACTCAAAATGATGTTGAAGGAGGTTGGTAAAGGATGGAAAGAAAGGAAAAGGCCATATAGTGTAAATCCGTTTAAGGAAGGAATTTATTAAATTAAAAGGATGTACACTCACATGTAAATTAATATAAAAACAGCGCTGAGAATAAGATGTGGCGAAAGTGGGGTCCTATCCGACGCGTTTCGGCTTCATAGACGTCGTCTGGGGGCTCTTGTATGGTAGACATCCCAGGGGGCTGAAAGATATCGCCAAAGAAACGTGGGAAGGAAAGGCCACCCCATATAGAAGTATTATAGAGCATGTTTCCTTGATGCAGGATCGAATCCCAGCTGTCCTGCCCCTGGTACGATAACATATGGAGCGAGCCCAGGAGGCCATGAGGAGGGTCTATGATTGGGGTGCCAAGGTCAGTACTTTCAGCCCCAGGGACAGAGTGTTGGTACTGGTTCCCACAGTGGAAAGTAAGTTCCTAGCCAAGTGGCAGGGTCCCTTTGAGGTTGTTGAAAGGGTAGGGGAGGTAAACTACAAAGTCTACCAGTCAGGGAACAGGAAACCACAACAAATTTATCATGTGAATCTCTTAAAGCCCTGGAAGGACAGAGAGATTGTACTGGCCACATCCCCGCCTCCAATAGACAGGGTACCAGTGACACCTGACATCCCCATAATGTATTCTCTGTCCGTGGCACACCAAAGTGACGTTAGGGCGTTTGTATACAAAAATAGAGACTTTTTCTCCCCCTTACCTGGACTGACCAAGGTGATCCAGCCTGATCTAGTGACAGAACCTGGGGTTTGCATAAATGTAAAGCCCTACCAAATCCCAGAGGCCAGGCGAGAGGCAGTCAATCAAAAATATGTTAGAGTTCAACGTGATAAAGGAATCCCACAGTGATTGGTCGAGCCCCATAGTGCTGGTCCCAAAACCCGATGGCACTATCAGGTTTTGTAACGACTTTAGGACTTTTTGGACACACTTAGTGTGTCCAAGTTCGATGCATACCTGATGCCTCGGGTCGAAGAACTCGTGGACAGGTTGGGACAGGCTTGCTACATAACAACCCCAGACATAACAAAAGGCTATTGGCAAATACCCCTAACTGAACTGGCCAAGGAGAAGACTGCCTTTTCCACTCCTGAGGGCTTGTTTCAGTACAAGCGGATGCCTTTTGTTCTGCATGGGGCCCTTGCATTGTTCCAGTGAATGATGGACAAAACTTTGAGAGCACATCACCCATACGCAGCTGCTTATTTGGACAATGTGGTTATCCACAGCCCAGATTGGGAATCACACCTGTGTGCAAGCAGTGGTAGATTCCCTTAGGGAAGCAGGTCTCACAGCCGACCTAAAAAAATGTGCCATAGGCCTGGAGGAGGCCAAATACCTCTGGTACATTATAGGCCGGAGACTGGTCACGCCTCAGACCAATAAGAGGCAATTCAAAAATTGCCCAAACTGGTAAACAAGAAAGAAGTTCGGCCTTCCTGGGCATTACGGGGTATTACAGATGGTTTATACCCAACTTTGCCACCATTGACGCCCCTCTGACCGACCTGATGAAGGGTAGAGGGTTGGTCATGGTCAAATGGAATCCTGAAGCCGAGGAGGCATTTCAGAAATCAAAACAGGCCCTCTTTGTACTACCGGTGCTGGTGACCCCTGACTTCACAAAGGGGTTTGTGTTACAGACAGAGGTTGTATACCTGAGCCAAAAACTGAACGATCATGAAAAAACTATGCCATTGTCGAGAAAGAGTGTCTCACTAATAAATAGACCTTAGACTCCCTGAAGTATTACTTGTTGGGGAGGTCATTTAAGCTGGTCACCAACCATGCTCCCCTAAAGTGGATGTGTGATAACAGGGAGGAAAATGGATGCGTGACAAGATGGTTCCTGGCTTTACAGCCCTTTACGTTTTCAGTAGAGCATAGGCCGGGCAAGCTCCTAAACAATGCGGTTCCCCTCTCCGCATGCACTGTAGGCTTGGGACAATTGCTCAGCCGCAGGGATTTAAGCAGAGGGAGAGGATATGTGACAGTATGCGAGGTGAGGTAATAGATAATCACTATATTTCACCTCGCATGCGTTCTGTTGTAAGAGACTGAACCGGAATCCGGCTCAGGTTTTTCCAGCCTCTGTGACAGGCTTGGTTCTGGTCCAGATGTTGTGATCCACTTGAGTCCATGCTCAGGTGGACTTTAAGGCCTCATGTACACTGCTGCTGGTAATTTGACTTTCAGAGGCAGTTGGATGCTTTTTTCAGTTGCTCCTGAACTCATCCAATGTTATCTTAAGTGTACATGTACACAGGTTAATTTAATCTCGTTTTTAGGCAGTTGAGTTTAGAGGCCTTTTTCGGAAAGCAAAAAAATGAGTTCAGACGCTAAGTTTAGAGGTATTTTAAGTGCCAAACACTTCTAAACGCGGCTAAATGTGGTAACTTGCATTTAGCTGCATTTTGTTTACAGGCGTTTTTCATTTTTGGCTATTTAAAAAAAAAAAATAATAGTTTTTTTTCAAACACCTCTAAACGGAAAAACGCGGCAAAACGTAGCTAAATGCAGCATGTAAACGCGGCAAAACTGACATTTTAAATGTGGGTTAATATCTGTCAAGTTAAATCGTTCAGGAGAGGTTGTGGAAACGTCCCGTGTACATTAAGCCTTATGCCCCGTACACACGGTCGGATTTTCCAACGGAAAATGTGCGGTCGGAGCGTGTTGTCGGAAATTCCGACCATGTGTGGGCTCCATCGGACATTTTCCATCAGATTTTCCGACAAAGTTTGAGAGCAGGCTATAAAATTTTCTGACAACAAAATCCGATCGCGTCAATTCCGACCGTGTGTGGACAATTCCGACGCACAAAGTGCCACGCATGCTCAGAAGAAATTCCAAGACGGAACAGCTTGGTCTGGTAAAATTAGCATTCGGAATGGATAGAGCACTTTCGCCAGGCTGCAATGTTTAAAATAGTTTAATACAGCGCACTCTCTTCTTCTTTATAATGCTAGAAGAATGAAGTAGTTTTGCTGCTCTTATTCACACAGACTTCTCACAAACTTCTTTCTTTATTATTTATCGTGATTCCCTCAATATATTTTGATTTGTCACATATATATATATATTATTATTTTTTTGGTTTGTCTTTTTTTCAAGGCTGATTATTTTTTGTTTTTCTTTTTCTTTTTTACTCCAGGATATTGTAGTTTTGTAAATTGTAGTTTTGAAATGTACATGCCTACTCACAAACAAACTGTCCTTTTTGAAGGAAAACACACATAGGCAATTATAATTAAAACAAAAATTCCTTTGTTAAGGGATCTGAACCAAACAAAGAGGGAGGCAATACTGGAGAAACAACAGATATTGGCAATGCCTTTGGCCCCCAGGGCAGACATCAATTATTTTACTGCAAAATTGGTGGCCTGAGGAGTCCATATAAAAGGGAGTGCAATCTAGTCCAGAAGTCCCAGAGATCCTGAACCGCAGCAGATGACATCTGTGTCCCCAGGCTGTGGTCATACAAGAGCCTGCATCTTTTGTCAGACCAGACTGAACCCAGGTCATCACTCTCTGGTCTTTCTTCCATGCTTCCTTGCACGCTGTGGCTCTGGTGGTGGAGTTGTGACAGGAGGAGGAGGAGGATGGTCCAACTCACACAGATGGGTTTTGGGTGTGATTTCGCCCCTCACCCCCTTAGTTATGACTTTATAAAGAAGGTCCTCACACATGAGGCGTTGGCCCTCCTGCATGCCCTGCAGTTTTGTGCCAGCCATGCAGGCAAAGGTCTCTTCAGGAGTGGGTAAGGCTCTGAGGGACGCAGAAGCCTCCTGAATCAGTCATAGAGCTGAATCGTGCACGTGACTCCCCTTCCTGGGTCTTTTGGTTGGAAGGTGGAGGGGAGGAACCTGCGATTCGGTCAGGCTCCTACTGGGCCCGGCCTTCTCCTGGCTGCCACTTAGCCCCACCTCCTCGTGGCTGACACTTACCCCGCCTCCTCCTATGTGCCACATTCCAGAGCCCCGTCCTGGCTGAGGTCTTCCTATGTATGAAAAAGGGACATAGTTTTAATTTTTTCTTCATCAATCACACACAATTTTCATCTCATGACTGTTGCTAATTGAAAGTTAACAAATATATCAGACTATCATTCTGAGCCCAGCATTTTTCATTCTTGTCCCAATTATTTTTGCCCACTACTGTCTATTGATATGTAAAACACTTTATGAAATCAGCAATTAGTGATCAATAATAACATCTAATAAACATCATTTATTGACCAGAGATCTGTAGAACAATGCTATACCTGGCTCCAGCTGGGCTCCTCCACTTCTTCCTGGCTGGAAGGCCCAGGTTGGACATCGAAAGCCTCAGCTGGGGTGGAAGATAGGGTGAAAGGAAAAGTGGAGAGGGATTCCCTGACTCCAGTCTGATCTGACAGAAAACAAAGTCTCTTATAGTACCACAGCCTGGGGACATAAACGTCATCTGCTGCAGCTCCGGATCTCTGGGAATCCGTGACCTTCTTGCGCTCCCTAAGATAAGTGCTCCTCAGGCCACCAATTTTGTCTTTTAAATAGGGGATGGTTGCTGTGAGGACCACCGGCTTCACCAACTCCAGCAGTTTCTCCAGCGCTGCCTGCCTCTTTTGTTTATTATTGTATTGGGGGTGTTTTATCTGCCACAGACAGGGCAGCTCCCTGTATTTGTCTATGAACAGGGGGAGGAAGTTGTGGTCATTGAAGCCATCCATTTTATCTGCAAGACACAACACAAGACAAACCCTAATGTCATGCGAAACTCTCCTAATCTTGTTACAATATAAGCCTCAATCTAGAAGCAGTATAGGCCCAAGTTTAGATCTTACCTTTGTTATCACGAACGGTGCCTCCGATACTCCTTCCTCCGCTCACAGATCGTACGTACTATGCACGCGTGTTACACGTTATATACACTGCGCATGCGTGAAACTCCACCTGCCCCTGATGTTCTTTCTAGTCTATTCCTCACCCCTTCTCATTCAGCGTCATGGGGGAAGAGCACATGTCGGAGACACAACAGGTGCGTGCTAATTACAGCAACGAGGAGGAGGAGGAAAGCCCGGAGCCAGAATTGTCACGATCCCAGAGGAGACGATTTAAGGAATCAAATATGTCCTTTGGGGAGATGTTGGAGATGGTGGACATACTGAAGAGGACCGACTATGACGGGAATTATGGACCTTACCCCAACCCCAATGTCAGAAAGGCCAAGATCATGGCGAAAGTAGTCAAGAGTCTGCACCGGAATTTTGGGGTACGACAATCGAAAGATCAACTGAGGAAGCGGTGGTCGGACCTCAAAGTAAGGGAGCACGAGCAGTACAGAAGGATCAGGAGGGTGCTGCAAAAAAGTAAGTACTTGTCCTGTGTTCCTATTCTTTATTTTTATAACGTTTGTGCTGCTCCATGTGCTTTTTTTTACTGTTGTACAGTTTAAAATGGCAACTTTCATGTTAATGGACACATTGTTCGTTCGTATGAAACATTGTTCGTTTGGCATAGAAAACCCTATCGTTTTGGCCATATGCATTTGAATACCTTTTTTCTGGCCTACTTCTCTTAAAATAATTTTGGAGTCTAGATGGGTTTGTAACTAGAATGTAATGCAAACTAGATTCTGTGTAAGGAGAGGACACTCAGCAGCTGTTTACACATCTGGACGCTGGATCACTAGTGTGGGACACCAGAACACCCTTTTTATTAGGGGGCCCACACAGGTGCTCCAGTGCATACTATAGGGGTGACTCCATCTGTGAAGCTTGTACAAAACAGGTAAGTATTCAAGCTTGACAAAAGAAAAAAATATTTATTCATCTTGTAACTCTGACCAAACAGACAACTGTACCCCACTTCCAAACAATGTTTCATATTCCTATTTCTGCCATCAAATATCTGTGTGCTAAGTATACCTATTTTTTTTGGACATAGGGGAGAAAAGACTCGGAGAACATCCCTCATCCGAGGAGACCACAGACCCCCCCACCTCTGGAAGAAGGGGAAATCCCCCAAAGCCAAGCAGAGCAGGAGGAGGAAGACATGGTGGAACTAGTCACTACAACAGGTGAGTGTCTGCGACCAAAGGCTCAGGTAAGAGATGGATGCTGGCATATTTCTAATACATGTTTTTGTTTTTTTGTTTTTTTTTGTAGGTGATTATGATGTTGTGGATCCAGGTCATTTCACCAGTGACAGTGCCCAGATCCTGATCGGGGAGATCATGGGGTGTAATAGGGACTTGGAAAACATCCAGAAAAACATCAATGAGGTTAAAAACAAAATGAAGCACATCATTGGTGTTTTAGGGAGAGTTAAAAGACCTCCAAATCCCTGACTTTTTGGTGGCATTTGTAATGGAAGAATTTATTACATTTTTTGACATTTTATAGAAAAGCCAAATTTTGAAGATGCACACAGTGTGTCAACATGTGCTATCTGCCATCACGGGAGATCAATGTAGGCGTTTTGGGGGTGCAACCCCTTCCTCAATAATAAAGTAGCTGTGAGGAAGGGGTTGCACCCCTAAAACACGTCCCTTGATCCCCCATGATGGCAGCTAGCACATGTTGACAGAACGGGCCAGCGTACAGGAGGCGAGCGGCGTGAGGAGACACTGAAGCCGCTTCTAACCCTGTACGTTTGGGAGGACGCGGCTGGTGTCTCCGGTCCCATCAGCGGCAGCGGAGGGAGCTGATCGGTGAGCGGGAGGTGAGAGCTAGGAGCCGCCTCGCTCATATGCTCATATGAGAGGACGCGGCTGGCGGTCCTGGTCACTACCAGCTCAGGAAGGAGGAACGGATCCCTACGCAGAGACTCGGGCTTGTCAAATACAGCGACCAAGGGGAGTGAGAGCACGTGGGAGATTCTCCTATATCAGGGACATATGACAGGGCCAGCCTGGCAATGAAAGCAAGCTGATGTACAGTGCCAACCTCCCCCCTTTTCCAACCCCACACTGGATCTACAGGTGACTGGGACCAGGAACTCCACTAGAAGACATCTTCCCCAGGTATGGCCATATTGAATTGAGGAACTGTTTTACTTTTGCTGATCTGCTCATCTAGCAAATGATAAAGGATATTATCCGGAGGGGAAGGATGTAAAAAGGAACGGAGAAGGAAGGGAAGGGCTACAGGAGAGACTTGGTATCTGATTTCGCACTCCCAACTAGGCAATTACCAGTGTAACCCATAAGCACCCCTAAAGCACCATCAGGAGCAAGGTATTGAAGGAAAGTGGGGGGGAGGTGCACAACCTAAGCCACAGAATCATTTAAGGGCTTCTTGGGCTAGACCCCTTAAGAAACAAAATCCATATTCAGTTTAATAAGACTAATAAAGGAGAAGAAAGGAGAAAAAAAAGGAAGGGAAAAGGCATACAGCAAAGGTGAAAAATTGGCTAGGCCGCTAAGCGGCTATTTCGTCTGTGCCTGGTGACTTTTTTTTTTTTTACCACAAACAATCCTGGTTGGAATATGAGAGGGCGCAATCAGAGAACAGCTGAATCTAAGACTCCTAGGGAGAGCCTTAACACAAGCCTTAATACAAGCAAAATACAAAAATATCTCAGGGAAATAAGCACAAAGAGCTCTGCCGCTGTTGATATGAAGAATTCAGGAACGAAAGAAAAAAAAACACAGATGAAACAAAAAGGGGGTCAGGGGGAGAAGCCCAGAGAAGAGATGGAGCAAGTGGGCGCTGGAACCATGAGCGGTCTTGACGATACAAGAAACACCATTTCCCCTATGAGTAAGGCCGAGATGATGGAGATGTTTACAAAAATGGAAAAAGTTATCAAAACAGAAATCTCAAGCGTGCGCTCAGATATGAGCCATCTCCTTCGAAGAGTAGAAGAAATCGAAGAAACAGCTGACTCACAGGGGAAAGAGATACAGGATCTAATAGAGCAAATGAAGAAAATGCAACTTGATAACCGTGTATTGACACATAAATTAGAAGAACAGGAAAATCATAGTAGAAGACAAAATCTGCGCATAAGAGATCTTCCTGAACAACAAAATGAGGACTTAAGAAACAAGCTGCAGAAACTCTTTAATCCGATCTTGGGAAGGAGAGAAGATGAGGTCCTGAGGATTGACAGGGTCCACAGGATCAGGAAACCCCCAAACATGAGGCAAGACATCCCAAGAGATGTAATAGTCAAGTTCCACGCTTACGAGGATAAAGAGAAGATATGGACCAATCTGAGAGGCCCCCCCCCTCAGCTACGATAACAAAGAACTAAACATTTTTGCAGACCTTTCAGAAGGAACTTTATCAAGGAGAAGGCAATTAAAACCCCTTCTAGAACAACTAAAAAGGTCAAATCTGAAGTATAGCTGGGGGTTCCCAACATCCCTGCTAGTGACAAAAGAAGACAGAACATTTAAAATGAGGTATCCTGAGGAAATGCGGGACTTCTGTGGAAACCTGGGTATCACCCCACCAGAGGCTCTTATGTGAAGACAGTAAAGACGCAGAGCAAGGGAGGAAGACGAGAAGAAGACAGGACTTTTTTTTATTTATTTTTTTTCCCTCCTTCTCTCTCTCTTTCCTACCCTCGCCGCTTTAAATGCTGTGGGTGGGGGCAGAGAGATTGACAGAAAAATGAACTCTGTCACTTATCACTTGGTATTTCTTTGGTATTACCTGATATGGGTGGTTGTGGAGGGGGGGGGGGTAAAAAAGGGACGTGGGGTTACAGTAACATAAAAGGTACAGGGCTGGAGGAGACGGGAAGGAGAACTACGACTAGAATGCACGCCAAGGCCCTGCAGGCCAACTCCCTCCACTGAAGGTGGTGGAGGGGAGGTTGGCACCAGAGGCCATTGGAGCAGTGGCGGCCCGTCCATAGGGGGTGCCAGGGCACTGCCCCCCCCTCCTGTAGTCAAAAAAA
Organism: Lithobates clamitans; assembly: GCA_037952925.1. Taxonomy (NCBI): domain Eukaryota; kingdom Metazoa; phylum Chordata; class Amphibia; order Anura; family Ranidae; genus Lithobates; species Lithobates clamitans. The sequence goes on from JBBGZY010000463.1 coordinate 771,353, forward strand.
AAAAATTAAAAAAAAAAAAAATTCAAAAAATTTTTTTTTTAAAATGGCCCCTTTAAGAACAGAAAAAAAAAAGTCCTTTAACAAAGTGCACTGTGGCGCCGGACGCCAGTGCACTATGGGAAGCGCCACGTCAATGCAATCACGAGATTGCAGACGCGGCGCTTCATTTGCGGGCTTTTAACCCGCCTTGTGGCGCAAACGAAAACGCCGATTAGCTTCCGCTCGTAGAATCAGTGTGATTCTATGGGCGGGAGCATTGCTTTTCAAATCTTGAGGTCACTTCCGGCTTTCGTGAAGAAGAAGACGAGAGCCGGAAGTGATGTCGGCAGCTCCGTTCTTCGGCTGAGCGGAGCTGCAGGAGGAAGGTAAGAACAGTATGAGGGATGGGTTGCTGTCTGGTAAGCAGGGTGAGCTCCAGCACAGCACAGCTGCATGTATCTGTCCCTCTCTTCCCCATTCCCCCCCCCTCCCTCCTGTCTCACTACACGCGAGTCTACTGAAGACACCTCCTATACACAGACAGAGGGGGAGGGGGAGGAGAGTGGACACATACACAGGACGTGAGGGGCAAGTTATCAAAGAAAGATACATTGATTTGGGGGGCTGGGAGAGGATGCTTTATGTGCTAGGGGCCACTTTGGGAGCAGAGAGGATTTGTGCTAGAAGGGGGGTTGAATATAAAATTAGACCCCCCCCAGCACAAATCCTCTCTGCTCCCAAAGTGGCCCCTAGCACATAAAGCATCCTCTCCCAGCCCCCCAAATCACTGTGATTATCTTTCTTTGATAACTTGCCCCTCTTCCCCCTTGTTCAAAGAGATGCTGGCTGCTATTAAGGAGACAATCATGGTTTCTGGGATCAGTGGACACAGTGGCTGCATTTTTTATGATACAGTGAATGCATTTTTGATGACACAGTGAATGCATTTTTTTATGACACAGTGGATGCGATTTTTTATGACACAGTGGATGCATTTTTTATGATACAGTGGATGCATTTTTTTATGATACAGTGGATGCGTTTTTTTATGACACAGTGAATGCATTTTTTATGACACAGTGGATGCATTTTTTATGATACAGTGATAGCGTTTTTTATGACACAGTGGATGCATTTTTGATGACACAGTGGATGCGTTTTTTTATGACACAGTGAATGCATTTTTTATGACACAGTGGATGCATTTTTGATGACACAGTGGCTGCGTTTTTTTATGACACAGTGAATGCGTTTTTTATGACACAGTGGATGCATTTTTGATGACACAGTGGCTGCGTTTTTTTATGACACAGTGAATGCATTTTTTATGACACAGTGGATGCATTTTTGATGACACAGTGGATGCGATTTTTGATGACACAGTGGATGCATTTTTGATGACACAGTGGATGCATTTTTGACGACACAGTGGATGCGATTTTTGATGACACAGTGGATGCATTTTTGATGACACAGTGGATGCATTTTTGATGACACAGTGGATGCGTTTTTTATGACACAGTGGATGCGTTTTTGATGACACAGTGGATGCGTTTTTTTATGACACAGTGGATGCGTTTTTTTATGACACAGTGAATGCGTTTTTTATGATACAGTGAATGCATTTTTTATGACACAGTGGATGCATTTTTGATGACACAGTGGATGCATTTTTGATGACACAGTGGATGCATTTTTGATGACACAGTGAATGCGTTTTTTATGACACAGTGGATGCATTTTTGATGACACAGTGGATGCGTTTTTGATGACACAGTGAATGCGTTTTTGATGACACAGTGAATGCGTTTTTGATGACACAGTGAATGCGTTTTTGATGACACAGTGGCTGCATTTTTGATGACACAGTAAATGCGTTTTGATGACACAGTGGATGCGTTTTTGATGACACAGTGAATGCGTTTTTGATGACACATTGGCTGCATTTTTGATGACACAGTAAATGCGTTTTGATGACACAGTGGATGCATTTTTGATGACACAGTGGCTGTATTTTGATGACAGTGGCTGCGATTGATGTTTTTTTTTTCAGAATTTTTCAGTGTGTTTGCGCCCCCCCAAAAAATTTTGAGCACCAGCCGCCACTGCATTGGAGGAGAGTCACCCCTGGAGTAAAGGCTCGGGATATGAGTTCTAGAGAGTCTCATATGTTCGGGTCTATGGCTAATAGAGCCGGGAGGGATAGGGAGGGTTGGGGGGGAGGAGTGGGGGGAGGGGAGGCATGAGTGGGAGGGGGGAGGGAAGAAGGACTCGCTTGCAGAGAAGGAGTATACAGAGGAAGTCAGAGGAAAAGGGACAAAGCACAGACATGCTTGAGCTAAATCTTCTTTCCTACAATGTTAAGGGTTTGAACTCCCCAGGAAAAAGACATAAGATCCTTAGGGAGCTGCATCACTATAGAGCGGATGTAGTTTTCCTACAGGAAACGCACTTGCTGCAGGGGACAAATATTAAACTGTATTCTCCAAGATTTCCCACCTGGTTTTACAGTGACACACCAATAAGTAGATCAAAGGGGGTCGCAATAGGGTTTTCCGGCTCCGTGAGATTTTCCGAATTGGGGAGATTGGCGGACCCAGAGGGCCGTTTCCTCTTACTAAAGGGAATGATGGATAAGAAAAAGCTTACTTTGGTCAATGTTTACTGCCCAAATAAAAACCCGACAACTTTCTTGAAGGGGTTACTCTCCAAGCTGGTGGAATTTCGGGAGGGAGAGGTGGTCATGGCAGGGGACCTCAACTTCTGTCTGGACCACGAATATGATAGTACATCTCGGGCACAGGGGACAAGTAAGGCTCAACTAATAATGATTAAGAAACGGTTAAAGGAAAATCATTTGATAGATGTATGGAGAATGCAACATTTGAAAATTAGGGATTATACCTTTTTCTCCCCTGTGCACGGGACGTACTCGAGGCTAGACTACATAATGATAGATCACAGCTTGGTGGATTCTGTCAAGGAGTCTAGAATAGAGGTGATTTCCCTCTCAGACCACGCGCCAGTAATAGTAAAGATCAGCTTGTTTGAAATACAAAATCAATCCTACTCTTGGAAATTAAATGAAACTGTACTAGCGGATCCCAAAGTTTTGGAAAAAATTAAGGATGAACTAGAATTTTTCTTCAGAACAAACGATACATAAAGCGTATATAAGAGGGGTGTTTATATCCATAGGCGCTGGGTTGAAAAGAAAAAGAAGAGAGGAGAGGGATAAACTTATGGAGGAAATCCAGAAACTAGAACAGGACCATAAAAAATCAAAGGGCCAGTGTCAGGACAGCTTCCGACGGCTAGTAGCAAAAAGAGAAGAGTTGAGGGATAGCTTGGAGCAGGATACAAAGAGGGCCCTAAATAAACTGTCTAAGGACAGATATGTCTGGGGTAATAAAATAAGTAAGCACCTGGCAAAGTTACTGAGGAAGAAAAGAGAGAGGAACTATATTATGACAATACAAAATAAAAAAGGGGGAACAGTAGGCTCAAGTAGGGAAATTGCGGAAGAATTTAGGAAATACTATAAAGAGCTATACTCCATTAAACAAACTGGCTTAGGAGAGGGTAATAGGGAGGAGAAGATGGAGAAATTTCTAGAGGAAGCAGAGGTGGTGAAGATATCTGAAGAGGAGAGAGATCTCCTCGAAAGACCAATAGAAGATTCAGAAATCCTTTTGGCCCTGAAGAGTAGTCCCAAGGGGAAGAGCCCAGGCCCCGATGGATTTACCGCAGTGTATCTGGCTAAATTTAAAGAAATCTTAATACCCAGACTAAGAAATTATTGGAATAAATTGGGCCCAGACTGCAAAATGGGAGGGGAGGCGTTACTGGCAGCCATAACTTTGATTCACAAAGAAGGTAAAAACAAGGAGTTATGTTCGAGCTACAGACCTATCTCACTGTTAAATGCTGATGTGAAGTTATTTGCAAAAGTCCTGGCAGGGAGATTAAGAGACAAAATGGCCACACTGGTGCATCCAGATCAGGCGGGGTTTGTACCAGGAAGACAGATTAAGGATAACGGGGTAAGGTCTGTGCTCCTGGTAGAGTCCACCAAGCAAGGCGGGCCCCCAGTTCTATTCCTGTCATTGGACGCAGAAAAAGCGTTTGACAGGGTAGACTGGGGGTGGATGTTTAAAACTCTAGAAAAAATGGGGCTGGGCCAGAGATTCATTTTGTGGGTAAAAATTCTTTATTCTAGCCCAACAGCATATGTGAAAACCAATGGAGTGACTTTTGGGTCCTTTCGAATGGATAATGGCATGGAGCAGGGGTGCCCTCTGTCCCCCCTCCTGTTAACCCTAACACTGGAACCCCTGCTGTCGTCTATCCGTAAGGATCCAGATTGCAGTGGGGTGAAAATAGGCTCTGAGGAACAGCGGCATATGCAGATGACATGCTTCTTTTTGTTACAAACCCTAGGATCACGATCCCGAACATCCTTAAAAACCTGAAAAAATTTGGGGAGGTTTCAAACTTTAAAATTAACCTCAGCAAGACCGAGGTTCTAAACCTAAATTTAAGAAAAGAGGAGGAGGAGAGCCTAGCGGGGTCTTTTCCCTTCCCTTGGAGGAACAAGATCAGATACCTGGGGGTGGTGTTATCAAATAATATAAAGGAACTGTACTTGAATAACTATATTCCACTACTGGACGAAATTAGACGAGAGATGGGAGGCCTATCCTATCGCCCCCTTTCATGTTTAGGACGCATAAATGCGGTGAAAATGGTTATAATGCCTAAAATCCTATATAAGTTTCAAATATTGCCCATCCCCCTCCCTCAGGGGTTCTTTAGGGCCTTAAAAAGCCTGATACTGAAGTTTGTCTGGGGTGGTAAAAAGCCCCGAATTGCCAGCTCGGTCCTAAGTAGAAGGAAAGTGAAAGGCGGACTGGCGCTGCCGGATTTTTACAAATATTATAAAGCGGTGATATTGACGCGAGTTATAGAATGGACAAAGGGGGATTCAGAAAGGAGGTGGGTAAATATAGACAACAGTATGAGTAATAAGGATTTAAATCACGTAATATGGAACCCACCTAAATATAGAGCACTGAGCACAGGGACACCGACACTAACACTGAACGCTTTGAAGGTTTGGGATCAGGTCCATCTGCAAAATAAATGGACGTTCAACTCAACACTGTTATCACTCAAGGAAAATAATTTTTTTGCACCGGGGATGAGGGAGGTGGGAGGGAACTGGATTAAAAGGGGAAGTTTACAATTAAGAGATGTAATTAGCAAGGGGAAAATATGCACATATAGTGAATTAAAACAGAAGCCAAAGGACCTGGTTATCGATCCTTGGAGGTATCTCCAGCTCTCTATATTTATAGGGAAACTGCCAAAACCCATCAGGTGCATAAAAGAATATAGGCCAATGGAACAGCCCTGTGAGGAGGAGCGACAGAGGGGTATGGTATCACAAGTTTATAAAATCCTAAGTGAGAAAGAGGAGTTACAGGAGCCTCAGTATATTAAGGCTTGGGAAAGGGAATTAGGGTCATGTTGTGGTAAATCTACACTTATGAAAATTTGGAAGATGTTGCACAAAACAGCAGTAGACAGTAAGAGGACCGAGATAAATTACAAATGTTTGACAAGGTGGTATGCCACCCCAGACAGACTGAATAAGTTTGATCCGGGGAAATCAGAGGGCTGCTGGAGAGGGTGTGGGGCAGTGGGAACAATGGCGCACATATGATGGGACTGCGCGGTTATCAAAACGTTCTGGAAAAAAATTACGGAACTGATTAAATCAATTACGGGTAAAACGGTGGTAGAAGACCCATGGGTATGTCTGTTCCATGGTACAGAGGAGCCTTTCAAGCAATACCAAAATTCTGCAGTACCTATATTACTGGACCTAGCTAAGAGACAGATTGCTAAGAACTGGCTGGTACCAGTCAGTCCAAATATTCGAGATTGGCTCTTCAGTATAAATGAGGTATATAACATGGAGGGAGTGGACGGCGGGGAACTGAACTCAGAGGAGGGGGAAACCCGGAGAGATAAATGGTCAGGATGGCGGACTTATAAAAGTTCCTGGAGTTATTTGGAGGAGGTGACGAGGTAGAAATAACACTGAGGGGACCGTGGATTGCCTAGGTAGAACAGTATACTCCAACCTGCAGAGGGGTGGGGGTGTGGGGGTGGTGGGGTTTAGGGTGGGGGTGAAATTGAAGGAATTGATGTCGAATTGTTGTTATTAAATGTATCTGCAGTTGCTCTATTGAGGAGAGCTGCATATGGATGTAATTTATATTTGAAAATTGAAATAAATAAATATTTAAAAAAAAAAAAAGAAGGATCAGGAGAGTGCTGCAAAAAAGTAAGTACTTGTCCTGTGTTCCTATTCTTTATTTTTATAACGTTTGTGCTGCTCCATGTGCTTTTTTTTACTGTTGTACAGTTTAAAATGGCAACTTTCATGTTAATGGACACATTGTACGTTCGTATGAAACATTGTTCGCTTGGCATAGAAAACCCTATCGTTTTGGCCATATGCATTTGAATACCTTTTTTCTGGCCTACTTCTCTTAAAATAATTTTGGAGTCTAGATGGGTTTGTAACTAGAATGTAATGCAAACTAGATTCTGTGTAAGGAGAGGACAGTCAGCAGCTATTTACACATCTGGACGCTGGAGCACTAGTGTGGGACACCAGAACACCCTTTTTATTAGGGGGGCCACACAGGTGCTCCAGTACATACTATAGGGGTGACTCCATCTGTGAAGCTTGTACAAAACAGGTAAGTATTCAAGCTTGACAAAGAAAAAAAATATTTATTTATCTTGTAACTCTGACCAAACAGACAACTGTACCCCACTTCCAAGCAATGTTTCATATTCCTATTTCTGCCATCAAATATCTGTGTGCTAAGTATACCTATTTTTTTTGGACATAGGGGAGAAAAGACTCGGAGAACACCCCTCATCCGAGGAGACCACAGACCCCCCCACCTCTGGAAGAAGGGGAAATCCCCCAAAGCCAAGCAGAGCAGGAGGAGGAAGACATGGTGGAACTAGTCACCACAACAGGTGAGTGTCTGCGACCAAAGGCTCAGGTAAGAGATGGATGCTGGCATATTTCTAATACATTTTATTTTTTTTATTTTTGTAGGTGATCATGATGTTGTGGATCCAGGTCATTTCACCAGTGACAGTGCCCAGATCCTGATCGGGGAGATCATGGGGTGTAATAGGGACTTGGAAAACATCCAGAAAAACATCAATGAGGTTAAAAACAAAATGAAGCACATCATTGGTGTTTTAGGGAGAGTTTAAAAGACCTCCAAATCCCTGACTTTTTGGTGGCATTTGTAATGGAAGAATTTATTACATTTTTTGACATTTTATAGAAAAGCCAAATTTTGAAGATGCACACAGTGTGTCAACATGTGCTATCTGCCATCACGGGAGATCAATGTAGGCGTTTTGGGGGTGCAACCCCTTCCTCAATAATAAAGTAGCTGTGAGGAAGGGGTTGCACGCCTAAAACACATCCCTTGATCCCCCATGATGGCAGCTAGCACATGTTGACATTCTGCAATTTGTGTGCATCTTCAAAATTTGGCTTTTCCAGTGGTGACTTCACCCCATCTGAACGCAATATCAAACACAGTTTCTAAATACTCATGTGTGATATTGCCTTCAATTTCTACAAAAGTTGAACTTTGTTAGTTCCAGATTTGTGTATTTCTTGTTGGTTTGAAACATGCCTGTTTTACCTTAAATGGACATTTCTACTTTTTATAATGTGACCCAAAAAATTGTTATACAATAAACATGTTGGTTTGTTTTAAAAACCTTTTATAAATGCACATGTGATTGTGCTGGTATTAAAAAGATTGATACTCAAGAATGTGTGGATTATTGTTTCAATGCTCCCTAAATTTTGTGGTGGTAAAATTGTTGTTTTCAGTGACAATGGTGGTTATTTCCTAAGGGCAAACTACAAGTGCAGTTTCAGTGCAGCCTCAAGTGCACTTGTAGTGCAAAGTGGATTTCCTTTAGTAAATAAAACCTAACAGTGCTTTTTTAGGTTACACAAGTACGCCATTTTCAGGACTCCCCACATTTCTGTCAGGGTCAGCTAAAAGAAACACAAGAAGTAAATGTCACCAAAGATTTTAGTAGTTAAAATGCTTTTTTAATTTGAAAAATGTATCATACATTGTCTGGCATATTGATGGCCCCCCTACCTGCAAAGTATTCAAGGTAGCTAAGATGGACCTCGCGGACCTCTGGTCTGGGGTGAGGGTCCCCATAGGGAATGGCCGCATAAGATGGTCCCCCAGCGCAAATGCTTCATCCGCAATGAAGACAAATGGGAGTCCTTCCACATTGTCTTCTGGAGGTGGCAAGTCCAAGCTGCCCTTCTGGAGATGCCTGTAGAACTCTGTCTGGGCGATGACTCCACCATCGGACATCCGGCCATTCTTCCCCATGTCCACATACAGGAACTCATACGTAGCCGACACCACCGCCAACATCAGAATACTATTGAACCCCTTGTAGTTGTAATAGTATGACACCGGATTGGGTGGTGGGACGACGTGGACGTGTTTCCCATCAATTGCCCCTCTGCAGTTAGGAAAGTCCCCCCGCTGGGGTGTGACCGGATGTTAGAGTGAGAGGCGGTGCTAGCGGTCTCCCTCTGTCCTGATGCCTCCGTGACCATCCGCACCAGTTTAGCGGATCAAGCCCGGCTGGAAGCTCTCTCACCCGCTGCAGAGCCTTGGGCTTGTCTGGCTGCCTGGCTCCCTTCAATACCTCCATATTGCCTGTGTCTGTGTGTGCCGCCGGAGCGTCGTCAGCGGCACCGACGACCCCCCCCCCTGGAGCGGCAAGGAGTGGCGAGGAGAGCGCGAGACGCCGGCCGTATCAGAGAGGGTTGCCGAGGCGACGGCTCCGACGCTGGCGGCTCTGACGGCATTCACTGACAGTGGAGGAAGCGACCAGTGGGGAACGTCCCTGCACTGCCCAGGTACCCCAGCAGCACCAAGGTATTGAGCATTACATAGGAGGCGGACTGTTTATGTTTCTCTTCTCTCTCTCTCTCTCACTGGGGGCTGAATTGTTGCCTGAAGTAGAGGGGTTTGAGGTGCAGGCAGCTTATCCTGCAATCATAAAGTGGCTTATCCCTGTGGGGGAGAGGAACACCCTGCTGGCCGGAGCCGGTATGTACAATTAATGTAAATATTTATTTATGGCAGAGAAAACAACAGCTTGGTAGTACGGAATTGTCCGCCATACTAGGCTGGGTGCTAGTCCTGCTTGTAACCAAACATCAGAAAAACATAACTGGAACTGTGTTATTATTTTGACCTGAGAAAAGGAAGGGAAAGGCTAACTTGATGAGCCGTTAAAACCCCATAAATTGTTCTCCTTTGGATTATATAATAAGCCATGACTAGAAAAAAGGGAGAGGAGTCGCAGCAGCAAGAGAATACTAGCTCTCAAAGCACTCGTACATCAAAGGAAAAGGGGAACCAGGCAGCAGCAGCGGCCAAGTTGGAAAAATTTGCGCACCCCTCCACCTCATCACCATCCAAAAGCACCCTCCAACAGCAGGAGAAATCTCATGTGGGGGGCTCTGGGGATAGGAAGAGTCTAGGAAAAGGGCCGACGGTAACACACACAACAAAAACCACGAGCAGTAAAGGCTCTGCGGGTGAACCCTCAGGAATGGCAACCAGCATGGTCGCCGAGCAAAATACATCTCCAACAGCGGAGCCTACACTGAAAGATGTCCTATGCGCTGTTAATTCCTGTAAAGCCTCCCTAAGTGAACTGTGCGATCAGCTGAAGGGGTTAAAGGAAGAGCTAATTACAGTAAGTCAAGAATTACAAAGGACTGTTGCTAGAACAATCATACTAGAGGAGAGGATGAGTCAGGTTGAGGACGATTTGGCCCCACTGAAGCAAGAGCTTAAAGCAATGAAAACGCAGGTTGACCTGCATAAAGTCAAGATGGAGGAAATGGAAAATAGGTCTCGCAGGAACAACGTGCGGGTGGTAGGCCTACCGGAGCGGTGTGAGGGCCCCCACCTCGAAGAGTTTATAGAGAAGTGGCTTAGGGGAACATTCGGAACGGATACCTTTTCTCACCTTTTTTCTATTGAAAGAGCCCACAGAGTACCAACTAGGCCCCCTCCTTGAGGAGGATATCCCAGACCAATAATTATGAAATTCCTCAACTACAGGGACAAGGTCACATTGATGCGCAGAGCTAGAGAGAAAGGGGATATTTTACATAATGGGGCAAAAATTTTAGTTTTCCGCGACTACTCCCCAGACCTGCAGAAACGAAGGGCCGAATTTAGGGACATTAAGCACAAACTACGGGACTATAAAGTAGAATATGCCCTGTTGTATCCTGCACGCCTGCGCATTACTGCCCTAGGGGCCACTCATTTCTTTGACACAACGACAAGGGCAACAAAATGGCTCGAAGATAACAAAATGACTCTGCAGAGCTAGGGGTTCTATAAGGCTGGTTAAATCAGTATGCTTTATTCTATTTTTGTTTCCTTTTTTTTTTTTTTTCATATAGCGGATGGCATGGGGGGGGGGGGCAGAGAGGGGCGTGATGGATGGAAGCACGGATGAAGGATGTGGTTTTATTAGTTATATACACTTTAAGTACCGATTTGGTGTTTTGGATTAGGGCTGGGGGAGGGGGAGAGGGGGGGAGGAGCTTGGAAGGGTGTCACAAAGCACTTGGTCAGTATGTGAGTGAGGAGTTTTTCTTTGAACGGTTGGAAGGGAGTAAAAAGGTCACATGTATAGCCCCTAGGGCTGGCCTAGCTGGGCAGGAGGGGAGACACGAAAAGGGGTGGGGAAAGGGGGGATGGGTCAGGTAAAAGTTGGGGGGGGGGAGGGGGGTAGGTTAAATAGAGGGAGGGGAGGGGGGTTCACAATAAACTATGGGGTCAGATACTGTGGTGAACGAAAAGCACACGTACTCAGGGGGAGAGGGTCTACAAAAATAAAGCACATTTGCACATGTTGTTTACGTTTAAACAACACCAGAGGAGGGGGCGGAGTGGTCCCTGGACGCGGGGGCCCTCGCCCCCTCACCCTATTTTTCTCTTTTTTCATTTTTTATACAACCACAGAGACTAAGGTAAGTCCTGTGGACACAATAGCACAAATGAATTGCTTTTATCTTTTGAGGGGTCAGTTATTTTTTTTTTCTCTTTTTTTTTTTATTTTTGTAAATGTCATTTAAAACTTTCAAAATAGGCTCGTGGAACATTAGGGGTATGAGTGACCCTGCTAAGAAGGCAGCTGTATTTTCGGTGATGGAAAATTATGGTATTGAACTGGCTTGCCTGCAGGAAACCCACCTCACTAACGAGACTAAATTATACGTTCGGGAATAACAAATTCCAAAACCAGTATCACTCAGTTCATACCTCTTATTCAAGAGGGGTGAGTATCTTGGTGAGGAGAGGTACCTCATTTTCCTGCAGGGAAGCTAGGACAGATAAGTTGGGAAGGTATGTCTTTCTGAGTTGTGTTGTGGAAAATATACCTCTGGTAATAGCAATTGTTTATATCCCTCCCCCGTTTAAAACAGAGATCATGCTGGATCTGTTGGAGTTTGTGGATGGCATGGTGGGTATTCCTATAATAGCGGTGGGCGATTTTAATGCAGTACTAGATAGCAGTATGGATCGATTTCCACCCGCGCCCCGCGTGGAAAGAGTACCAGAGGGGCGACTAGCCCAACTGCTTGTAGAGATTGGATGGTGCGATCTGTGGAGATCTTACAATCCAAATATCCGGCAGTACTCCTGCCACTCAGGGTCATACTCTACTCTCTCGCGCATAGACATGGCAGTGGGCAACAGTGAAGCCCTGCGATTAATAGGAAACATAGAGTATAGACCGAGGGGAATATCGGACCACTCACCCCTGACTTTGACTCTAAACCTAAGCATTAGAACAAGCCAGAAGAGGTGGACAATAAACCCACTTTGGCTGGACCTGATTAGTAGCCCAACAGAAATATCCTCTAAGTTAAAAGAGTTTGTAACGTTTAACTCAGGCACAGCACCAGTAGGGGTGGTGTGGGATACCCTAAAAGCATACCTTAGGGGACTATTACACCAGCAGGTTGCCATGGTCAAAAAAATATCAAGGGACCGGGAGGCGAGGGCCAGTAGGGAGGCCACGGAAGCAGAAGAGCAGTATGTGTTAGACCCAACCCCAGAAAAACAGGAGATTTGGCTCAACAAACAACAAGAGTATAAAGAGGTAATCAACAGAAGAGTAGAGAACAAGAGACTTTTCCAGCAACAAAATTATTTTGGGGAGGGAGAGAAAGTAGGCCGGATGCTCGCCCTTCTAACGAGGTCTAATCTATTCTCACCAACCATCTCTTCAATTAAAACATCGGCTGGAAATATTACATCTGATCCGGTCGAGGTCTTAGAAACTTTCTCCATATTTTATAGAGACCTGTACAGGTCCCGCCAGGGCCTGAACCAACGTGAGATGGACAGGTTCTTGGAGGGAGTAGACCTGCCCATACTCCCGGAGAGGGATAGAAGCGAGGTGGATTCCCCTCTGACCCTGGAGGAGCTACAAAAGGCAGTTGCAGAGTTGTCAGGTCAGAAAGCTCCGGGCCCAGATGGGCTACCACTGGAGATTTATAGGAAATATGGGGAGATTCTGCTCCCAGAGCTCCTAAAAGTGCTAGAGCAGACGACCAGGGATGGTAGGTTGCCCTTATCAATGTCAGAGGCCGATATAGTAGTGATCCCAAAGGAGGGGAAAGATCAGTCGGAAGTTTCTTCATATAGACCGGTATCACTGCTGTGCACAGATGTCAAGATCATTGCAAGGGCGCTGGCATCCAGGCTAAATAAATGTATTGACAAACTGGTGCACCCGGACCAATCGGGGTTTATCCCCGGTCGGTCCACTAGCACAAATATCAGAAGAGCTTACTTGAACCTACAGGTACCAACAGAGAATGTGGGATCCAGAGCCATATTGTCTTTGGATGCTGCCAAGGCTTTCGATAGCCTAGAATGGGAATACCTCTGGAGGGTGCTAGAGAGGTTTGGATTCGGTCCCGTATTTATTAGCTGGTTAAAAATTTTGTATAGCCATCCAAGGGCAAGGCTCAAGATAAACGGTGAATACTCGGAAAGCTTTTCCCTCGAAAGAGGGACAAGACAGGGATGTCCCTTATCTCCGTTGCTGTTTGTTCTCTGGCCATGGAACCATTGGCGGGAGCAGTGAGGTCATCCACGGAAATACAGGGATTTCAAAGAAAAGGGAGAGAAGAGAGAATAGCACTTTTCGCAGATGATATCATATTTTTCCTGGGGGACACGACCTCCTAGTTGGAGAAAGTGATGCATCTAGTAGAGGATTTTGGAAAGTTTTCGGGATTAGTTATCAACTGGGAGAAGTCATCGCTTCTACCGGTAGACTCAGTGGCCAACTCTACTCCAACATGTTTGCCTCACTTGAAGATCACAGAGAAAATGAAATACCTTGGCGTTGTGCTGTCCAAGGACCCCGGTATGTTTATCAAGGATAACTTGACCCCCCTCTTACTAAAATTTAAGAGGAAATGCGATATCTGGAGCAGACTCCCTTTGTCTGTGGCGGGCCGAGCCAATCTGATAAAAATGGTCTGGATGCCGCAGTTGTTATACCTACTTCACAACTCCCCAGTCTGGATTGACAGACTGAGATTATAAAGAAAATAAATGCTACGTTCAGAGTGGACTTAGAGCCCGATCCTAAAATCTGTGTGCTGGGATACGTCAGTAGTGGACTGAGGGATAGAAGCACAGCCGTAGCGATAGCAAGATGCCTGTTTCAAGCTAGAAAATTAATTGCACAAGCATGGCAATCAAGCACACCTCCAACCCCGGAAGTTTGGGTCGGAACAGTTAACTCCACAATAAGGAGCAAAAGGACATTCTACATAAGGCTTGGTAATTACAAAACGTTTGTGAAACTATGGAACCCATGGGTTCAAGCAATGCCATGCCCCTAACCAGTGTTACTTTAGTGCCGAGGGCAACTGTCTTTCCACCAGGGCAGAGATGTCGTACTATAGTCTAGAGATCTGAAGTTAAGAGAGAACAAGGGGGAAGAAAAAAAAAAGATAGAAAAAAAGAAAAAAATAATAGCTTGACATAAGGTGTGCATCAGAATAATCAGCGCAGGTCATTGGGGGGAAGGGGTGGGGGGGGGTCACCAATTTAAATAGTTCAAATAGTAATAAAACACTGCCATGTATGTAAACAGTAAGAGATTGGGTGGTTGGCTGGCCGGGACGTATATGGCGGGTGTGATTGTATTTTTCTTTTTGCTTTTTTTTTTCTCTTTTTTTATGTTGCACTTTTGTATAACTGTAATTTCACATACTGAACGCACAAACTAAGAGAAAAGTCCGAACGGCCACAATGATGTGACTCGGCAAGAGACAGATATGACCATCAATCTGAAAGATGTCTCTGGATCAAGGTAACTGAAGTGGTCAAAAAAGACAAAAAGAAGGGGAAAAAAAAAAAAAAAAAAAGGAAAGTCCCCCCGCTGGGCAAAGTGGGAGGCCACAGACTGCCATTCCTGTGGCGTGGAAGGAAACTGTGGAGTCAAACAAGAAAAGAAAATTAATCATTTTGCACATAAACATGGAAAGCAGATTAGACACAAACATTCCAGGCCAACATCAGTATAACATTTATTTTAGGGAGTATTTAAAGAGAAAGGTATAAGGTCCACCTATCAGATTCCACCCCCCCTCATAGGCCATTTGCTAAATTTTATGGGTGGGGGATATGTTTGGGAAAGGTAACCCTCTCCACTTCATTGAGAGATGAATGCCTAAATAATATGTATTACTTTGGCCAGCCCCTTCTTACTTTACACTATTGACAGCCCACTGTACAGGTAAGAAGTGTCATAATACAAAGAGATAAATACACACTGTACAAATGGAAGCACATTTTTACATTCTGCTATTACCTATCTAGATAATAATAGGATACAAAAACTTTAAACAGTACCATTTGTAAGTATTCAGGCAGGCCCTTGCACTACATGCTTTGGGGAATTCATCTATAAATATGACCACTAAAGAGGTGGGTATAGTGTGTATGGGTTTGCCACAGTCAGCAGATAGAGGATTGGTATCAGCTGAGTTAGCCATTGGGGGAGGGGGTTCCAAATGATTTTGGAACACAAAAAAAAAGCCTCTGGCACTCTGCCAGAATTTCAAACACACATCACAAATTTCTACATTTTAGAGGTTTTTTTGGGGTAAAGCACTACTATGAAGCTGACAAAATACATTGTTAATTGACTACACAAGGTGAATATAGGCCCAGGAGAGCATGCTGGGGAGGTAAGTGAAGGCAAATATGTATGAAGGACAAAAAAATAAAAATAAAATTCCAGCATGCATGAGGACAAAGGGGACATTCACAGCATATTACAATCAAGGTAATTAGGGAATGAGGAAAGAAATACAATACATTAGCAAGCATTCTATACAATAAAATGTGATAAAAGGATAAAAATCTTACCTTAATATAATCCTTCTGCAGGACCTGAATGATGGCATTACAGGTCTCCGGGATTATGATCCCCAGAGCCTGGGGGGAGATGCCTGTCAAGAACTTAAGGTCCTGCAGGCTTCTCCCCGTCGCCAAGTACCGCAGGGTGGCGACTAGCCTCTGCTCCGGAGTGATGGCTTGCCTCATGCAGGTATCCTGCCTGCTGATATAGAGGGTCAGCAAAGCCAACAAACGGTAAAATATGGGGACAGTCATTCTGAGAAATTTCCTGAAATCATCAGGATTATTCTCACGGATCTCACACAGCAAAGGCATATGGTCACGCTGGAGCAACCAATTCTTGGTCCATGAACTCCTCCCCACCTTGTTCATGGACTGGACTTGTGTCAAGGTCAGGACCCCAACACCAAGCCCCCGCACAGCACAAACTCTACGAGGAGTATGTATACGCAACATGGCTAGAAAACGGTCGGTTGCTCAGAACAAAGTAACAGAACGCACTGAAGAACAGCAAGGCCTGTGAAGAGCAACCTGAAAAACAGTAACGAACGAACAAGAACACAATGACAGAGTTACGCGTAACTCCCTGCACGCACTGAAGACCAGATACAAACCCACAAGCACAAACTGAACAGCAGAAAACGATCTGAAAAACACGAGTCTGAAAAAGCGCGAATTGTCTTTCACCAAACTTTTACTAACACGAGATTAGCAAAAGGAGCCCAAAGGGTGCCGCGCTTGGTTCTGAACTGCCCTTTTATAGTCTCGTCGTACATGGTGTACGTGACCTCGTTCTTGGCGATCGGAAATTCCGACAACTTTGTGCGACTGTGTGTATGCAAAACAAGTTTGAGACAACATTCGTCTGAAAAAATCCATGGATTTTTTTGTTGGAATGTCCGATCAATGTCCGACCGTGTGTACGGGGCATTAGTGAGCAGGAAGAGAGCACAGGATAGCTCTGGCCTGAGACTCAGAAGGGAATCTAAGAGAGCTCTGTTTGGACTTAAAAAGAGGGGTTGCTTTACCACGTTTTGTGGGTGTCGGGGACCAGCTCCACACCGTATAGAGAGGAAGTCTGCTGTATAGTTTAATGCCGGACGGCAAGGATTTGCTTTACTATTTCTTTGTTTGTTTTCATTATTGTGCAAACCTCCCCTAAATAAACCTGGCAACCCGCCAGATTTTAAAGAAATTGCCTGCATGCTGACCCTTTTTCCCAGAAAAGGTGATCCCCATGAGCTAATCTCCCACAATACTTATATAGCGCTGTCAATTTACGAAGTGCTCTACATATACAGTATATTGTACATTCAATGTACATTCAATGTACATTCAATGTTTATTATTTATTATATCCGTAAATCACGTTTTCCACCCAGCCCATCGCAGCCCATAGAAATAGAAGCAGTCCATCTTTGTACTTTTTCTCTTGCTTTAATAATGTAACATAACTGGGATAGGAGAAGGATTTTCTGAGATGCTCTTTTGTTGCTTCATAATCATTTCTTTGCCTGTTTTGTGCAAAGACGTAGCCCAATGCGGACTAATAAAATCACTTTGAATGGTAGTATCTTTCCCCTGGGCTTTCACTCACTTGATCAACAGTCCATGTGCCACTCATAAACGATCTATTGCCCAGTTGTCTTCCGCTTAATTGCTACTTCTTCCGAAATGGCTTCTCCATCCCTTCTCTCTGGTCTGGAACGCTCCCTTCCCCGCAGGGGCGTCCAGCAACACCAGCGACTACATTCTGTCCGGTGTCATCAGCTTTTCTGTGGGTCCTGGTTCCCCCCCCCCTCCCTGTGGGGGGGGGGGCTCCGGTTGGCTCCCCGCAGGGAAACCTCTCCCCTCTCTGGGCACCAGACTGGACTACGAACTCCTCTCTGACCATGTGACCCCAGCTTTTATAAGAGTTCCGCCTCCTGCCAAACAAATTAATGATTGGCCAGAACTCACACACAAGCTGCCTGTCACTCAGATCCCAAGTCCAACCTCTCTTCCAGAACCATGTCACTGAAAGCAAGAGGAGGCATCTTTTTTCCAGGTAAACTGAAAGTGCTAACACTTGACTCTTAAGCGTGCTAAGACTTAGACCTTTGTCTATCCCGTCCTGTAGAAACTCCAGGACTGCTACTGAGCTTTGTATATTGACTTTCTTGTCTGTACACCATCTGTTAAAACATCTCCATACCTTTTGGTAGATGTTCCGTGTCTCAATCTTCCTGCTTTTCAGCATTGTGTCTATTAGACGGTCTGAGAACCCCTTTGCTTCAAGCAACTGCTCCTCAGACACCATGCGGCCAAGTTCCATCTTTGCACTTGGGGGCAGTGTACTGGACCCTGGGAGAGTAGATCTTCCTGGATCGGTAATAACCAGGGGGGTTCCACCCCGAGTTCTCTGAGCATAGAGAACCACGGTCTCCTGGGCCAATAGGGCACTATGAGAATTAGTGTTGTATTCTCTGAACGTAACTAACTTATTACCGCTGGTAGTAGTACCGGTGGGGGAAAGGCATAGCATTTGTTGAATGCCCACGTTTGTGCTAACGCATCTACCCCGAGCGCTCCATCCTCTCTTTTCAGGGAGAAGAACACTCTGACTTTCCTGTTTTCCTTTGAGGCAAACAAGTCCACATGAGGTATTCCCCATTTTTGAGCAATCTGCTTGAATATCTCCTGCTTTAGCGCCCAATCGCCTTCTTTCACTTTTTTCCTGCTAAGGAAATCCGCCACTTTGTTTAAGCCCCCCTTCAAATGGACTGCTGACAATGAGAGTATGTTTTATTCTCCCCATTTCAAGATTTCCTCTGCTAAGGTCCACAGGGTTCCGCTTCTTGTTCCCCCCTGTTTGTTTATATAGGTGATCACTGACGCATTGACGGACCTGACCTGCAAATGGTGACCCCTCAACTCTTCCTGGAACGTTTGAAGTGCATACCATACTGCTCTCAATTCCTTCCAGTTGGATGATCTCATCCTCTCCTCCTTTACCCAAGTCCCTTGTGATTTCTGAGAGCCTAAATGTGCTCCCCACCCTACGCTGCTCGCGTCTGTGGTTAAGATTCGGGAAATGGGTAGGCTCCACAGCTGTCCTTTGTTCATGTTCTCTGTTCTTCTCCACCACCATAGGGTTCTTTTTATCCTTGCTGGCAATAGAACCTTGGTGTCTAAGGACTACTGCCTGTGATCCCATATCCTTAACAGGAACACCTGCAGTGGCCGGAAATGCAGGCCTACCCACTGTACTGCTGGGATTGCAGATGTTAACAGTCCCAGTGTTGACATTATCTGCCTTATGGTACATTGTAAGTTGGCTTGTAATCTGCTTACTTCTCTCTGAATTTTCCCTATTTTCTCTTTGGCAAGAAACAGTCTTTGTTGCGCTGCGTCGATGACATACCCCAAGTATACTATTTCCTGACTGGGTTGTAAATTGGATTTTTCCAAATTTTGCCAGCCAACCTAGACTCTCTAAAAAACATTTGCATATAGCTGAGGTTTTGTAGTAACTTCCTGGGCGACTCTGCCCACAGGAGAAGGTCATCCAAGTAGGCAATGGTGGATATGCCTTTGACCCGTAATGGTGCCAGAGCTTCGGCCAGAATTTTTGTAAAAATTCTGGGCGATGAGGAGAGGCCGAAGGGTAGAACCTGAAATTGAAGGTGCGTGATTCCTGCTTCTGTCTTTATTGCTAATCTCAGGAATTTCTGACACTCCTGGTGTATTGGGATGTGGAGGTATGCGTCCTTTAGGTCTAAGGAGATCATATAACAGCTTGGGGGCAATAGTACCCTTACTGAATATATGGACTCCATTCTGAACCTCTTGTAGGTTATGGACAAATTTAGAGGTTTGAGGTTGAGGACTGGCCTGACCTTCCCTGAAGTCTTCTGCACTCCGAATATGTGGGAGTAGAAACCTTGTCCTCTTTCTCCTTTTGGTACCTTGATAATCACCCTTTGTTCTTTGAGTTCCTTTAAGGATCTCATTAATCCTCTGGTCTTCTCCTTGATCCTTGGAAGTTTGGTGATGTATAACCTGTTTGGGGGTGATCTTGAGAACTCTAAACGATATCCTTCTTTTATTGTTCTAAGAATAAATTGGTTGGAAGATATTTCTTCCCATTGCGGGAGGAAGGCCCCCAGTCTCCCTCCCACTGCGACTACTTCGTCATTTCTTTTGGGTTTGCTCAGGAGGATGAAAAATCACCCCTCCCTTGCCTTTCCCTCTCTGAACCCAAGGTTTCCTCTGGGTCTCCATCTTGGGAGTTGTACAGCGGGATCTTGTATTCCCTCTTTGCCTCTTCTTACTTTGTTGTGGCTGTTTCCAATTTGCTTTACGCTTCAATGGGAACACCTTCTTCCTATCTGCAGTTCGGTCCAGCACCTTTTCTAACCCTGGTCCGAACAGCAGATCCCCTGTAAAGGGAATGCTGCAGAGTTTGGCTTTGGACGCGCAGTCACCCTGCCATGTCTTAAGTCAACGGGCCCTTCTTGTGGAATTGGCTAGTGCGGAGGACCTGGCTGCCATCCGAATTAGTTCTGCGGAAGCGTCTGCGACATACGCAAGACCTCGCAGCAGTGTGGGAAATGAAGCCAGAATCTGCTCTTTTGCAGTTCCTTCTTCAATGTGAGCCTGTAATTGATTTAACCAGAATTCTGGTGCCTTGACACCTGCGAGAAGGCTGTATCTAGATTTGGAACCTTGTTCCACACTGATGCTGGGCCCTCTGTGAAGGGAAACCGTCTTTTTTAAAGCTTTATAAAAAAATGGCTTTCTTTCAGGTTCCTGCCACTCTTTCTTAATAGCCTCTATTAGGACCTCATGAACAGGAAAATTCCTCTTTTTCGTTCCCCTAGGCCCGCATACATCTGATCGTGCAAGGATAACGGTTTCTTCTCCGTTGATATACCCAGCGTGCTATAAATGGCTCCTAAAAGGTGATCTACCTCTTTAATGAGAGCTTGTATCGGGATGGCTTCCTGAAAACCCCATCCAGAGCTTCACCCTCAGAATCTTGGGAGCCGGAAGTTGCACTGTCAGGTTCCTCTTCCACCACCTCTCTAGGGGCTACTAAAGGACCTGCACTAGTGGAGGGTATTGCCTGTGCTACAGGAACCGTTGTTGTCGGAGGAGCAGTCTGAAACTGTGGCATTTGAAACCCTTCAAAAAAGTTCTTGAAGGATTCAAAAGTATTGGACAATTCTTTAACAGATGCCGCTAGCTCACTCTGCTTTGAAGAATGTTCTTGTACTAGTTTACTAATACAATCCTTGCATAATGGTTTTTCCCAGGAAGAGGGATGAGCTTTGTGTTCGAGTCGAACCGATGTTTGACTCGAACATCGGCTGTTCGATCGATATGGGCTGTTTGCGCCATAATTCGTGTGGCGCGTCATGGCCCATAATTCACTGCGGCATCGCAGTGCAGTGCTGGCTGATGATTGGCCAAGCATGCACTATGACCCGCATGCTTGGCCAATCACATTGCCGTCAGTAGAGAGAGCTGTAATTGGCCAAAGCCAGGGTGGCTTTGGCCAATTACGGCTCAGGGGGTTTAGAACACGCCCCACACTATATAAGGCCGCCTGCACGGCAGCCCTGTGTAGTGTGTTCCGGCGTTGAGAGACAGAGACAGTGTCATTTCATTTGAGTTAGCTAGATTAGGCAGGACAGTCAGTGAGTTAGCTGCACTTACAGTGTATTGTGTATATATATATGCATCCCAGGTGTTGTGTATATATATATATATATATATATATATATATATATATATATATATTTACAGTGTATTCAGTTTAGCTAGATCCGTTCCTGTTATCTTCCTACTGACAGGCAGGCTTGTCTTGTTACAGTATTTACAGCTACCTGAAGAAAATTGCTGGCGTTTTTTTTGATCCTATTAGTACCACAGTCAGGCAGCTAGACTATTTACAGTTAGTGTAGTGCGTCCTCCTCACAGTGTTCAGTTAAAGCTACAAGTTAGTAACCTCTGCACAGTGTTTAGCTAAAACTACAAGTTAGTGTAGTGCACAGTGTTCAGCTAAAGCTACAAGTTAGGGTAGTGCATCCTCCTCACAGTGTTCAGCTAAAGCTACAAGTTAGCTTAGTGTAACCTCTGCACAGTGTTCAGCTAATGCTACAAGTTAGGGTAGTGCGTCCTCCTCACAGTGTTCAGCTAAAACTACAAGTTATTGTAGTGCGCCCTCTGCACGGTGTTCAGCTAAAGCTACAAGTTATGCCGCGTACACACGAGCGGACTTTACGGCAGACTTTGCCCGGCTGACGGGATTTGGTCGGACAATTCGATCGTGTGTGGGCTCCAGCAGACTTTGTTTTCTCAAAAGTTGGACGGACTTAGATTTGAAACATGTTTTAAATTAATCCGTCGAAATCGAGTCCGGTCGAAAAATCCGCCGTCTGTATGCTAGTTCGGCGGACAAAAAGCCACGCTAGGGCAGCTATTGGCTACTGGCTATGAACTTCCTTGTTTTAGTCTGGTACATCATCACGTACAAATTCAACGGACTTTGGTGGATTGTGTGTAGGCAAGTCCGTCCATTCAGAAAGTCCGTTGTAAAGTACGCCGAAAAGTCCGCCAGGCAAAGTCTGCCGTAAAGTCCGCTTGTGTGTAGGCGGCATTAGTGTAGTGCGTCCTCCTCACAGTGTTCAGCTAAAACTACAAGTTAGTGTAGTGCGACCTCTGCACAGTGTTCAGCTAAAGCTACAAGTTAGTGCGTCCTCCTCACAGTGTTCAGCTAAAACTACAAGTTAGTGTAGTGAGACCTCTGCACAGTGTTCAGCTAAAGCTACAAGTTAGTGTAGTGCATCCTCCTCACAGTGTTCAACTAAACCTACAAGTTATTTTTTTGCGAGCTCTGCGCAGTGTTCAGCTAAAGCTACCTGTAGAAGGTTGGTGGTGTTTTCCTGATCCTATCACTACAGCAGGCAGATAAATAAGCTACAAGTTAGTTTTTGGCGAGCTCTGCACAGTGTTCACCTAAAGCAGTGGTTCTCAACTCCTGTCCTCAGGACCCACTAAAAGGCCAGGTTTGCAAGATAAATGAAATACATCACAGGTGATATCATTTGCTGCTCAGTGATTGCAGTATTCTAGTCTGCATCTCTCCAAGGTAATACTTAAAATCTGGCCTGTTAGTGGGTCCTGAGGACAGGAGTTGAGAACCACTGACCTAAAGCTACCTGTAGAAGGTTGGTGGTGTTTTCCTGATCCTATCACTACCGCAGGCAGCTAAATAGGGATGAGCTTCGAGTTCGAGTCGAACTCATGTTCTACTCGAACATTGGCTGTTCGCAAGTTCGCCGAACAGCGAACAATTTGGGGTGTTCGCGGCAAATTCGAATGCCGCGGAACACCCTTTAAAAGTCTATGGGAGAAATCAAAAGTGCTAATTTTAAAGGCTTATATGCAAGTTATTGTCATAAAAAGTGTTTGGGGACCCGGGTCCTGCCCCAGGGGACATGGATCAATGCAAAAAAAAGTTTTAAAAACGGCCGTTTTTTCAGGAGCAGTGATTTTATTAATGCTTAAAGTCAAACAATAAAAGTGTAATATCCCTTTAAATTTCGTACCTGGGGGGTGTCTATAGTATGCCTGTAAAGGGGCGCATGTTTCCTGTGTTTAGAACAGTCTGACAGCAAAATGACATTTGGAAGGAAAAAACTCATTTAAAACTACCCGCGGCTATTGCATTGCCGACAATACACATAGAAGTTCATTGATAAAAACGGCATGGTAATTCCCCACAGGGGAACCCCGAACCAAAAAAAAAAAAAAAAAATGATGTGGGGGTCCCCCTAAATTCCATACAAGGCCCTTCAGGTCTGGTATGGATATTAAGGGGAACCCCAGCCAAAATTTAAAAAAAAAATTGACGTGGGGTTCCCCCTAAATTCCATACCAGACCCTTCAGGTCTGGTATGGATTTTAAGGGGAACCCCGCGCCAAAAAAAAAAAAAAAAAAGGCGTGGGGTCCCCCTAAAAATCCATACCAGACCCTTATCCGAGCACGCAACCTGGCAGGCCGCAGGAAAAGAGGGGGGGACGAGAGTGCGGCCCCCCCCCCCTCCTGAACCGTACCAGGCCACATGCCCTCAACATTGGGAGGGTGCTTTGGGGTAGCCCCCCAAAACACCTTGTCCCCATGTTGATGAGGACAAGGGCCTCATCCTCACAACCGTGGCCGGTGGTTGTGAGGGTCTGCGGGCGGGGGGCTTATCGGAATCTGGAAGCCCCCTTTAACAAGGGGACCCCCAGATCCCGGCCCCCCCCCTGTGTGAAATGGTAAGGGGGTACTTACCCCTACCATTTCACTAAAAAACTGTCAAAAATGTTAAAAATGACAAGAGACAGTTTTTGACAATTCCTTTATTTAAATGCTTCTTCTTTCTTCTTTCTTCCTTCATCTTCTTCTTCTTCTGGTTCTTCTGGCTCTTCTGGTTCTTCCTCCGGCGTTCTCGTCCAGCATCTTCTCCGCGGCGTCTTCTATCTTCTTCTCCTCGGGCCGCTCCGCACCCATGGCATGAGGGGAGGCTCCCGCTCTTCTCTTCATCTTCTTCTCTTCTTCATCTTCTTCTTCATCTTCTTCTTCTTCTTCTTCTTCTTCCTTCTTCTCTTCTTCCTGTCTTCTCCGGGCCGCTCCGCAATCCATGCTGTGGCATGGAGGGAGGCTCCCGCTGTGTGACGGCGTCTCTTCGTCTGACGGTTCTTAAATAACGGGGGGCGGGGCCATCCGGTGACCCCGCCCCCCTCTGACGCACGGTGACTTGAGGGACTTCCCTGTGACGTCACGGGGAATGCCACAGGAAAGTCCCGTCATGTCACCGTGCGTCAGAGGGGGGCGGGGTCACCGGGTGGCCCCGCCCCCCGTTATTTAAGAACCGTCAGACGAAGAGACGCCGTCACACAGCGGGAGCCTCCCTCCATGCCAGCATGGCTGCGGAGCGGCCCGGAGAAGACAGGAAGAAGAGAAGAAGAGAAGAAGGAAGAAGAAGAAAAAGAAGAAGAAGAAGATGAAGAAGAAGATGAAGAAGAGAAGAAGATGAAGAGAAGAGCGGGAGCCTCCCCCCAAATGCCATGGGTGCGGAGCGGCCCGAGGAGAAGAAGATAGAAGACGCCGCGGAGAAGATGCTGGACGAGAACGCCGGAGGAAGAACCAGAAGAGCCAGAAGAACCAGAAGAAGAAGAAGATGAAGGAAGAAAGAAGAAAGAAGAAGCATTTAAATAAAGGAATTGTCAAAAACTGTCTCTTGTCATTTTTAACATTTTTGACAGTTTTTTAGTGAAATGGTAGGGGTAAGTACCCCCTTACCATTTCACACAGGGGGGGGGCCGGGATCTGGGGGTCCCCTTGTTAAAGGGGGCTTCCAGATTCCGATAAGCCCCCCGCCCGCAGACCCTCACAACCACCGGCCACGGTTGTGAGGATGAGGCCCTTGTCCTCATCAACATGGGGACAAGGTGTTTTGGGGGGCTACCCCAAAGCACCCTCCCAATGTTGAGGGCATGTGGCCTGGTACGGTTCAGGAGGGGGGGGGGCCGCACTCTCGTCCCCCCCTCTTTTCCTGCGGCCTGCCAGGTTGCGTGCTCGGATAAGGGTCTGGTATGGATTTTTAGGGGGACCCCACGCCTTTTTTTTTTTTTTTTTTTGGCGCGGGGTTCCCCTTAAAATCCATACCAGACCTGAAGGGTCTGGTATGGAATTTAGGGGGAACCCCACGTCAATTTTTTTTTTAAATTTTGGCTGGGGTTCCCCTTAATATCCATACCAGACCTGAAGGGCCTTGTATGGAATTTAGGGGGACCCCCACATCATTTTTTTTTTTTTGGTTCGGGGTTCCCCTGTGGGGAATTCCCATGCCGTTTTTATCAATGAACTTCTATGTGTATTGTCGGCAATGCAATAGCCGCGGTAGTTTTAAATGTGTTTTTTCCTTCCAAATGTCACTTTGCTGTCAGACTGTTCTAAACACGGGAAACATGCGCCCCTTTACAGGCATACTATAGACACCCCCCAGGTATGAAATTTAAAGGGATATTACACTTTTATTGTTTGACTTTAAGCATTATTAAAATCACTGCTCCTGAAAAAACGGCCGTTTTTAAAACTTTTTTTTGCATTGATTCATGTCCCCTGGGGGAGGACCCGGGTCCCCAAACACTTTTTATGACAATAACTTGCATATTAGCCTTTAAAATTAGCACTTTTGATTATTCATGTTCGTGTCCCATAGACTTTAACGGCGTTCGCGTGTTCGAACGAATTTTTTTCCTGTTCGCATGTTCTGGTGCGAACCGAACAGGGGGGTGTTCGGCTCATCCCTACAGCTAAATAAGCTACAAGTTAGTTTTTGGCGAGCTCTGCACAGTGTTCACCTAAAGCTACCCGTTGAAGGCTGGTGGTGTTTTTCTGATCCTATTTCTACCGCAGGCAGCTAAATAAGCTACAAGTTAGTGTAGTGCGAGCTCTGCACAGTGTTCAGCTAAAGCTACCTCTAGAAGGTTGGTGGTGTTTTCCTGATCCTATTACTACCGCAGGCAGCTAAATAAGCTACAAGTTAGTTTTTTGCGAGCTCTGCACAGTGTTCAGCTAAAGCTACCTGTGGAAGGTTGGTGGTGTTCTCATACTACAGGCAGGCAGGTGATTTTGCTAGCAGTATCAGTACATATATATATATCCCAGCTTAGTGTAGCTACAGGCCATTAGTATGTCTGGAAGGCCAACAAGGAGAGGCAGATAGTCACAAGCCAATAAAAGAGGGCAAGCAGGCTCTGTGTCTAGAGGCAACAGTGCTGGTCGTGGAGACGGTGCATCCTCATCAGCACGTGGCGGTGGGACACGCTTGGCCTTTTTTTCAGCAGCTGGCCGCGTTGAGCCGCAACATGCGGAAGACTTGGTCGAGTGGATGACCAAGCCGTCTTCATCCTCCTCATCCTCTCTCACCCATGCTCAGGGTACTTTGTGGAAAAGCAGCAGCCTCTTCCCTCGGCTCAATGTCATCAGTGATTCCTTCCCTAGCCCCACCATGTCCTCCTGAGGAGCTTCTCGAATTGTTTGACCACAGTGTTGGGTACATGCTCCAGGAGGATGCCCAGCGTTTAGAAGGCTCTGATGATGATACCGAGCTAGATGAAGGCAGTAACGTGAGCACGGACAGAGGGGGTGCCCAAGAAGGACAGCAATCTGGCAGTCATGCTCCCCCTGCTGCAGCATACTGCCAGGTTTGCTCCAGTGATGAGGAGGGAGGGGATGATGAGGTCACTGACTCAACATTGGTACCTGATAGGATAGAGGAGGAGGCACATCACCAACGAGGCAGGATGCCCTCCAGGGGCCAGCCTAAGGGCAGCACACTGACTGCATCACACCCCAAAGCTCCACATGTTCAGGGCGCTGCAGTCTCTGCGCGTTATTCAAAAAGTTCTTTGGTGTGGGCCTTTTTTGAGACGAGTGCATCAGATTGCACCGCTGCTATTTGCAACATATGTCTCAAGCGTATCTCGCGTGGCCAAAACATCTCCCGCTTGGCCACCACATGCCTGACCAGACATATGTTGACCTGCCATGCAGTTCGTTGGCAAGCGTATCTAAAAGACCCACACCAAAGAACAAAGAGGACTTCTCATTGCTCCTCATCAGCTGAGATCTCCAACCCCACTATACCTTCAGTCCTCTCTGAGACCTGCATTGAGAGTAATGAAGGTGTAGAATTAGGTGTGTCACAGCCAAGTACTAGTGGGCAATCTTCTTTCGGTACACCGACGTCAGATTGTACCAGACATATTTTCCTGCCCCAGCTGCTGCACCGCCGAAAGAAGTTCGCTCCCAGCCATCCACATGCCCAGCAGTTGAATGCTAGCTTGGCAAAATTTCTAGCACTTCAACTGCTGCCTTTTCAGTTGGTAGAATCTTCCCCCTTCCGTGAGTTTGTAGAACGTGCGGTTCCTCAGTGGCAGGTACCCAAACGCCACTTTTTCTCACGGAAGGCGATGCCGGCTCTCTACTGGCATGTGGAAGGCAATGTTCATGCCTCGCTGGACAGGGCAGTCAGCGGTAAGGTGCATATTACCGCTGACACATGGTCCAGCAGGCATGGACAGGGACGTTACCTAAGTTTCACGGCGCATTGGGTGACTCTGCTGGCAGCTGGGAAGGATGCAGGACAAGGTGCAGTAGTGTTGGAGGTTGTTCCACCACCATTCCTCCAAAATACCACTATTAATGATTGTGACACACCTCTTTCCTCCACCCCATCCTTTTCTTCATCCTCCATGGCCTCTTCCTGTGCTTTGTCCTCGGAACCAGCGGTGTTCCATAGGCGTTCAAGGGGCTACGCATGTATGCAGGCCAAAAGATGCCATGCGGTGCTTGAGCTGGTGTGCTTGGGGGACAGGAGCCACACTGGGGCAGAGGTTCTGTCAGCTCTGCAGGGGCAGGTTCAGAGGTGGTTGATGCCACGCCAACTTAAGGCAGGAATGGTGGTTTGCGACAATGGCACCAACCTCCTCTCTGCCCTCTGACAGGGACAAATGACGCATGTGCCCTGTTTGGCACACGTCCTTAACTTGGTCTTGCAGCGGTTCTTGGGCAGGTACCCGGGCTTACAGGATGTCCTGAGGCAGGCCAGGAAAGTCTGTGTGCATTTCCGCCGGTCATATAATGCCAGTGCTTGGCTGGCGGACCTCCAAAAGGAGTTTAACCTGCCCAAGAACCGCCTAATCTGTGACATGCCTACCAGGTGGAACTCAATGTTGGCCATGCTGCAGCAGCTGCACACGCAGCAGAGGGCCATCAATGAGTACCTGTGCGACTATGGCACCAGGACAGGGTCAGGGGAGCTTGTTTTTTTTCCCCACGCCAGTGGGCCATGATCAGGGATGCATGCACTGTCCTGTCACCATTTGAGGAGGCCACAAGGATGGTGAGCAGTGACAGTGCATGCATCAGTGACACTGTTGCCCTTGTCCACCTGTTGGAGCACACGCTGCGTGGAATAATGGACAGGGCACTTGAGGCAGAACAGAGGCAGGAAGAGAAGGACTTCCTTAGCTCTCAAGGCCCCCTTTATCCAGACAGTGTTCCTGCGTGCCCGCCGATCACACAGGAAGAGGACGAGGAGGAGGATTGTGTTAGTATGGAGGTGGAGCCTGGCACTCAGCATCAGCAGCAGTCTTTAAGGGATCAGTCCCAAGAAACACATGGACTTGTACATGGCTGGGAGGAGGTGGCTGCGGACCATGTCGTCCTTAGTGACCCAGAGGACTCCGGACCAAATGCCTCAGCAAACCTATGCTGCATGGCCTCCCTGATCCTGTAAAGCCTGCGTAAGGATCCTCGTATTCGTGGTATCAAGGAGAAGGACCAATACTGGCTGGCAACCCTCCTTGATCCACGTTACAAGGGTAAGGTTGTGGACCTTATCTTGCCATCGCAGAGGGAGCAGAGGATGAAACATCTTCAGGAGGCCTTGCAGAAAGGTCTGTGCAATGCTTTCCCAGAGACTGGGAAGTTACAAACTTCTGTTTCTGGACAACGTGTTGCTGAGGCTTCGGTCAGTCAAAGAAGGAGCGATGGAGAAGGTGGCCGTCTGACCGATGCTTTCAGACAATTTTTTAGTCTGCAGTCCCAAGGTATGATCGGTTCCAGCAACCATCGCCAGCGTCTGTTTTACATGGTGCAGGAATACCTAGGGGCAAGATCTGACTTGGACACCTTTCCCACCGAAAATCCTCTGGGTTACTGGGTCTTGAGGATGGATCACTGGCCAGAGCTTGCACAGTATGCAATTGAGCTACTGGCCTGTCCTGCATCCAGCGTTCTCTCAGAACGCACATTCAGTGCTACTGGAGGCTTTGTAACCGATCACAGGGTGCATCTGTCCACCGACTCGGTTGATCGACTGACCTTCATAAAAATGAATCAGTCTTTGATCACCACCAGCTACCAAGCACCTGATGCTGATGTAACTGAATAATTTTTTTTGAAATCTCAGATCCCTTCAAAGACTGCCTATTCTGATGCTGAGTGACTATCCTGAGTAATTATCCTCTTCGTCCTCAATGATCACGCTGATAGCTTGTAAGAACATTTTTGGTTCTGGGCACCACCACCAGTGCCTAACGCCCAATTTTTCAGCCCCTGTTTAACAGGAGCGTGTAATTACAATTTTCGATACAATACTTTGCAGCAGGGCTCGTTCCTGCGTTCCAACTAGAGTATCTGTGAGGGGTTGTAGTGTTGTGGCACCAGCACCAGTGCCTAAGGCGCAATTTTTCAGCCCCTGTTTAACAGGGGCATGTAATTACAATTCTTGATCTAATATTTCACAGCAGGGTTTCTGCGCCCACCAAGAGCGAGTGAGGACTTACAGTGTTGTGGCACCAGCACCACCACCACCACCAAAGGCCCAATTTTTCAGCCCTTGTTTAACAGAGGCATGTAATTACAATTCTTGATCTAATATTTCACAGCAGGACTCTGTGAGGGCTTACAGTGATGTGGCCACAACAAAACCTAAGGCCAAAATTTCTGCTAAGTAAATAGGGCAGGCCCCTACTTTCAAAACATCCAACTTACAAATGACTCCTACTTGCAAACGGAAGGAGACAACAGGAAGTGAGATGAAATCCTAGGAATGGAAATTCTCTCCTGTAAGAGTTTATATGGGAAAAACATTTCTCCTTTCCACTGATGCTTTATCACCAATCCTTGTTTCACAAAAAAACCCAAATTTTCAAAAAACATTTGTCATTAGGACAAAAAGTGAGGTGAAATCTTCTGAAGAGAAGCACAGACAGCAAAACAAATTTCACAGGGGTGATAACCCTTCCCTATGTTTTCTAAAAAGCTTAAAAAAGAATTTTTGGCTGGAGTTAAACACATTAAAAATGTACCCGTTCAAAATTACAAACAGATTCTACTTACCAACAAACCTACAGTCCCTGTCTTGTTTGTCTGTATACTGCTGTTCAGAGTATATAGGGCCTGGTGGCCCCACACCTTTCCTTTTTTTAATTTGGGTGCGGGGTTCCCCTTAATATCCATACAAGACCCAAAGGGCCTGGTAATGGACTGGGGGGTACCCATGCCTTTTGTCTCACTGATTTTCATCCATATTGCCAGGACCCGACATTACATTAAACCCGCAAGCAGTTTTAAATTACTTTTTTTCCTTTAAAAATTACATTTTGTGCAGGGACTGTTCTAAGCACGGGAAACACGCGCCACTTTACAGGCATACTATAGACACCCCCCAGGTACAATATTTAATGGAATATTTCACTTTTTTTTTTACTTTAAGCATCATTAAAATTACTGCTCCCGAAAAAATGTCCGTTTTTAAAAGTTTTTTATGCATTGATCCATGTCCCCTGGGGCAGGACCCGGGTCCCCAAACCCTTTTTAGGACAATACCATGAAAATTAGCCTTTAAAATGAGCACTTTTGATTTTGAACATTCGAAGCCCATAGACGTCAATGGGGTTCTAACGTTCCTGCGAATTTTCGGTCCGTTCGCAGGTTCTGGTGCGAACCGAACCGGGGGGTGTTCGGCTCATCCCTACCCAGGAATCTCTAAGGGTAATTTTACAGGAAGGGCACCTCCTTTTTGAAACATGAGGGGCCCTGGTTTTCTCTGTTTTCTGAAAAGACATAAGAAAAAACCCCCAACCATTAACACACCGTACCCTTCCCTGCATAATTGCAGTAATGCAACACTTTCATTCGGGCTATGAATCTACCCACTGACACCTGAGGGTCTTTAACATGCCCCCCCCCCTTGCACCTGTCCCACACTAATGATAGGGGAGGAGGGGGGTGGTTCAGGCCAGGGGAGCTTCACCCTAGGTTCCCCTTGCCTTATCATGTCTGGAGCTGGTCTCTGCTGGAGCAGTGCGGTCCAAGTCCTCTGCATCCGCCATCCTCGTGTCACCTCCGGAGCTTCTGCTGTCTCTACAGCATGTACAGCTCCTTTCCAGCCCCATGCCTGGCTCCCTTTCAACGTTCGCGGCCGGAACCGGAAGCCACGAACCCGGAAGTGCACTCCCCCTCTGGCCGGATATGACATCACCCGCCACAGGCTGCGCAATCCCAATACACGGCATGTTACTATCCACACGCTGCTGGGGGCATGAGACTGCAGGAGCTGCGCTCCACTTCACCGCGCTCAGTGATGAAAGGGAAGCCCCCCGACCTCAACCAGCACTCAGGGATGCGGGGGTGCCAATATCCAGAAAAGTTTTCCTGGCCAGGTTAGTGTTATAACCGCTGCGGGTGTACACACTAACATTTTCCCTGGTCTGTCCTAGGAGTCTCTACTCCTCTTTCAGGACATGCTGCCTGAGCCTCCCTGGCTCTCCTGGCTTGTTCCTGTGGTGTCTCCCCTCTGGAGGAAACACAAATAACTGAGGAGCCAGCAGGGGAGGAGGAAATTTATAGAAGCTGGCGCAGGTGTTTCCAACAGACGGGAGGAGCCAAGCTCTCAGGTGGCTGTCCTGAAAGATGATTAGGGGAAAAAATGCTCAACACTTGGCATAGGGGCACACAGTAGGGCACATCACTGGGCACACAAGAAGGTACATCATGGGGCTAAGGGCACATCAGGGGGTGCACAGCAGGGCACTGAGAACATCACAGGGCATGGGACACATCACAGGACACACAGTAGGGAACATCAGGGGCTACACAGCAGGGCACTTAGAACATCACAGGGCATGGGCCACATTACAGGACACACAGTAGGGCACATCAGAGGGGTACACAGCAGGGCACTGAGAACATCACAGGACATGGGGCACATCACAGGACACACAGTAGGGCACATCACAGGGCACATCAGGGGATACACAGCAGGGCACTGAGAACATCACAGGGCATGGGCCACATCACTGGACACACAGTAGGGCACATCACAGGGCACATAAGGGGGTACACAGCAGGGCACAAGGCATGGGGCACACAGCAGGGCACATCATGGGGCACACAGAAGGGTTTATTATGCTGTACACAGCAGGGAACATTATTGAGCACAGAATGGTGCATCACAGGGGGCACAGAGAACATCAGGGGTACACAGCAGGAGCACACAGTAGGCACATCATAGGATACAAACGGGGCACATCAGGAGGTACACAGCAGGGCATGCGGCACATCACAGGGAATGTGGGACATAGTAGGGCACACAGCAGAGCACAGGGCACACAGTAGGGCACATCTCAGGGCACATAATTGGAAACAGGGCACATTTGGTGGTACACAGCAGGGCACCTCACAGGGCATAGGGCACGCAGTAGGGTACATCAGGGGGTACACAGCAAAGCATGGGGCACATCAGGGACTACACAGCAGGGCACAGTGCACATCACAGGGCATAGGGCACACAGTAGGGAACATCATGGTTCACAGGGCACATTAGGCAGTACACAGCAGGGCACATCACAGGGCATGGGGCACACAGTAGGGCACATCAGAGAGTACACAGCCCATCACAGGGCATGGGGTACACACTAGAGCACATCACAGGGCACACAGTAGGTCACATCAGGCGGTACACAGCAGGGAATGGGGCCCATAGCAGGGCAAAGGACACATCACAGGGCATGTGGCATACAGTATGGCACATCTGGGGGGTACACAGCAGAGCACATCACAGGGCATGGGGCACATCACAGGCCACGGGGCACGCAGTAGGGCAAATATCAGGGCACAAACTAAAACACAGTACACACAGCAGAGCACTGGGATCCCCCAGACTCAGCACAGTGTCTCTCTGGGCAGCCATCGGGGGGGCACTGTGGGGAAAGAAGGGACAGGGGGACTCGTGGGTGGAGGGCACAGGGGGACACTGTGGGGGGGTGGACGAAACAGGGGAACACAAAGGGACACTGATGGTGGGTGGGTGGAGGACACATGGGGACACTGTGGGGGGGTGGAAGGCACAGGGGGACACACTGTTGGAGGACACTGAGGGTGGGTAGAGGACACAGGGGGACACTGTGGGTGGGTGGAGGACACAGGGGGACACTGTGGGGGGTGGAGAACACAGTGGGTGGGTTAAGGACACAGGGGGCAAGTGCGGGTAAGTGGAGGACAAAGGGGGACACTGTGGGGGGGGTGGAGGACACAGGGGGACACTGTGGGGGGGGAAACACAGTTTGGAGGACACAGGGGGAAACTGTGAGTGAGTGGAGGACACAGGGGGACACTGTGGGGGGGGTGGACACAGGTGGACACTATGAGGGGGGTGGAGAACACGAGGGGACACCGTGGGTGGAGGACACATGGGGACACTGTGGGTGGACACAGGAGGACACCGTGGGTGGACACTGTGGGTGGGTGGAGAACACAGGCTAACACTGTGGGTGGGTGGAGAACACAGGGACACTGTGGGTGGGTGGAGGACACAGGGGGACACCATGGGTGGACACAGGGGGACACTGTGGGTGGGTGGAGGACACAGTGGGTGGGTGGAGGACACAGGGGGACACTGTGGGTGGGTGGAGAACATGGGGGGACACTGTGGGTGGGTGGAGGACACAGGGGACACTGTGGGTGGGTGGAGGATATTGTGGGTGGGTGGGTGGAGGACACAGGGGGACACTGTGGGTGGGTCGAAAACACAGGGGGAGACTGTGGGTGGGTGGAGGACACAGGGGGGCACTGTGGGTGGGTGTATGACACAGGGGAACACTGTTGGGGGGTGGAGAACACAGGAGGACACTGTGGGGGAGTGGAGAACATGGGGGGAAACTGTGGGTGAGTGGAGGACACAGGGGGACACTGTGGTAGGGGTGGAGGACACAGGGGGACACTGTAGATTGGCCTCCTGCGGTCCTGTTGGGGCCCGGGCCCCCTACACCTGACCTGTGCTGTCTGCCGCCCCGCTCGCCCCTGCCCTGTGATGGTGGCCATGGCACCTCCAGCAAAAAAAACAGCGCCTCATGCTCACCTGATGCCTGCAGCCTGAATACCTCTCACAGTGCGCTACTCACCGCCG
Organism: Lithobates clamitans; assembly: GCA_037952925.1. NCBI lineage: Eukaryota > Metazoa > Chordata > Amphibia > Anura > Ranidae > Lithobates > Lithobates clamitans. Next base: position 805,923 of record JBBGZY010000463.1, read on the forward strand.
GCCCCTCCTCTCTTCTCGTTCATCCCAGGTGATGTCATGTACAAGGCACCTGGGGTAGACGGACGGGAAGGAGGAGCCGGCAATGAGCAGCGCGCTGTGAGAGGTATCACAGACGCGTCCTGAATCCCTTCTCCTTGCATGTATTGTGGACCCCTTAGCGGGTGGGTGTTGAACACAGGGGGACACTGTGGGTGGATGGAGAACACAGTGGGTGGGTGGAGAACACAGGGGGACACTGTGGGTGAGTGGAGAACACAGTGGGTGGGTGGAGGACACAGGGGGAAACTGTGGGTAAGTGGAGGACACAGGGGGACACTGTGGTGGGGGTGGAGGACACAGGGGGACACCGTGGGTGGGTGGACACAGGGGGACACCGTGGGTGGGTGGAGGATACAGGAGGACACAGGGGGACACCGTGGGTGGGTGGAGGACACAGGGGGACACCGTGGGTGGGTGGAGGACACAGGGGGACACCATGGGTGGGTGGAGGTCACAGGGGGACACCGTGGGTGAGTGGAGAACACAGGGGGACACTGTGAGTGAGTGGAGAACACAGTGGGTGGGTGGAGGACACAGGGGGACACTGTGGTGCGGGTGGAGGACACAGGAGGACACCATGGGTGGGTTGAGGACACAGGGGGACACCGTGGGTGGGTGTAGGGCACAGGGGGACACCGTGGGTGGGTGTAGGACACAGGGGGACACCGTGGGTGGGTGGAGGACACAGGGGGACACCGTGGGTGGGTGGAGGACACAGGGGGACACCGTGGGTGGGTGGACACATGGGGGACATCGTGGGTGGGTGGAGGACACATGGGGGACACCGTGGGTGGGTGGAGGACACGGGGACACTGTGGGTAAGTGGAGGACACAGGGGGACACCGTGGGTAAGTGGAGGACACAGGGGGACACCGTGGGTAAGTGGAGGGCACAGGGGGACACCGTGGGTGGGTGGAGGACACAGGGGGACACCGTGGGTAAGTGGAGGACACAGGGGGATACTGTGGGGGGTTGGCGGACCAGAGGACTCTGTGGAGGGAGAGGACACAGGAGGACCATGAAAATTTCACGGGGCCTCCTGCGGTCCTGTTGGGGCCTGGGCCCCCTACACCTGACCTGTGCTGTCTGCCGTGCTGCCCGCTCCTGCCCCCGCGATGGCGGCTATGGCACCTCCAGCAAAAAAACAGCGCCTCACGCTCACCCGATGCCTGCAGCCTGAATGCCTCTCACAGTACGCTGCTCACTGCTGGCCCCCCTCTCTTCTTGTCCATCCCAGGTGATGTCATGTACAAGCACCTGGGGTGGACGGGAGGGAAGAGGAGCCCTTCTCCTGCATATATCGTGGATGCAGAGGCTCTCACAGGCCCCTTAGTGGCATGGGCCCTCGGCCTGTACCCGATGGGTCAGTCCGCCCCTGCTTGTATAACAAGTTTGGGCATGTTTAGGTGCATCAAGCGACCATTGAAATTAATTAACTCTCAAAACCTAAACAAGCCTAGCACAGTTTGGTATGAACAGGATGCAGAGGATGAGTGGTCATCAAGATCATCCATCCCCACAACGCCCATATATGAATTCGGTGAATGGAAGGAACAGGAACCTAGAGAGAGAGTCGGGATATCTGCACAGAGGCGGCGAAAGAAACAGACCAGAGGAAAACGAGGAGGGAAGCAGAAAAAGAAGAAGGATGTACTAGGCCAAGGAATTTTTAATCTAAGTGGAGTAACCTTTACAGATGATGAAATGAGAATATTGGACCTTGGATTGAAATTTGCACCGGAGAAGAGTATCGATAAATTCGAAGTATATATCGATTTACAAAAATTTATTAGGAAATTAAAGATTAAGAAACACTATGCTTTGAAGAATGAAATCACTACAGCAACTGAAACTGATGGTTATGCCCACACCAAACTTAGGAATAATTCTATTTTTAATCCCAAAGTCCCTGGGGATCAATGCATAGGTGCATTTAAACGAATGGTGGAAAATGACCTGTCCAAAATGGAGATGTAAAAATCTAAAAGTTCACATACAGGGATGAGCCGAACACCCCCCTGTTCGGTTTGCACCAGAACATGCGAACAGGAAAAAAATTCGTTCGAACACGCGAACACCGTTAAAGTCTATGGGACACGAACATGAATAATCAAAAGTGCTAATTTTAAAGGCTAATATGCAAGTTATTGTCATTAAAAGTGTTTGGGGACCTGGGTCCTGCCCCAGGGGACATGAATCAATGCAAAAAAAAGTTTTAAAAACGGCCGTTTTTTCAGGAGCAGTGATTTTAATAATGCTTAAAGTCAAACAATAAAAGTGTAATATCCCTTTAAATTTCATACCTGGGGGGTGTCTATAGTATGCCTGTAAAGGGGCACATGTTTTTAGAACAGTCTGACAGCAAAATGACATTTTGAAGGAAAAAACACATTTAAAACTACACATTTAAAAACATTTTTAACATTTTTGACAGTTTTTTAGTGAAATGGTAGGGGTAAGTACCCCCTTACCATTTCACACAGGGGGGGGCAGGATCTGGGGGTCCCCTTGTTAAAGGGGGCTTCCAGATTCCGATAAGCCCCCCGCCCACAGACCCCCACAACCACCGGCCAGGGTTGTGGGGATGAGGCCCTTGTCTTCATCAACATGGGGACAAGGTGTTTTGGGGGGCTACCCCAAAGCACCCTCCCAATGTTGAGGGCATGTGGCCTGGTACGGTTCAGGAGGGGGGGGGGCGCACTCTCGTCCCCCCCTCTTTTCCTGCGGCCTGCCAGGTTGCGTGCTCGGATAAGGGTCTGGTATGGATTTTTGGGGGGACCCCACGCCGTTTTTTTTTTTTTTTTGGCGCGGGGTTCCCCTTAAAATCCATACCAGACCTGAAGGGTCTGGTATGGAATTTAGGGGGAACCCCACGTCAATTTTTTTTTTACATTTTGGCTGGGGTTCCCCTTAATATCCATACCAGACCTGAAGGGCCTTGTATGGAATTTAGGGGGACCCCCACATCATTTTTTTTTTTTAATTTTGGTTCGGGGTTGCCCTATGGGGAATTCCCATGCCGTTTTTATCAATGAACTTCTATGTGTATTGTCGGCAATGCAATAGCCGCGGTAGTTTTAAATGTGTTTTTTAAAAATGTCATTTTGCTGTCAGACTGTTCTAAACACGGGAAACATGCGCCCCTTTACAGGCATACTATAGACACCCCCCAGGTACGAAATTTAAAGGGATATTACACTTTTATTGTTTGACTTTAAGCATTAATAAAATCACTGCTCCTGAAAAAACGTCCGTTTTTAAAACTTTTTTTTGCATTGATCCATGTCCCCTGGGGCAGGACCCAGGTCCCCAAACACTTTTTATGACAATAACTTGCATATAAGCCTTTAAAATGAGCACTTTTGATTTCTCCCATAGACTTTTAAAGGGTGTTCCGCGGCATTCGAATTTGCCGCGAACACCCCAAATTGTTCGCTGTTCGGCGAACTTGCGAACAGCCAATGTTCGAGTAGAACATGAGTTCGACTCGAACTCGAAGCTCATCCCTATTCACATATCTGGAAGACGATTAAAGACATTGGGAAGAGGAAGGAGGTGGTAATAAGACACGTCGATAAGGGAGGTGGATTGGTCATTTTGAAGAAAGAAGAATATGAAGAGGAGATGAAGAATCTGCTGGGAGTGGAAAATACTTATAAAAAATTAAAACGGAATCCTAAATCACAATATGTGAAGAGTTTAAAAAGATTGGTGAATAAGAGTGGAGAGGCAGGCATCTTGAATAAGAAGGAGGCCCGATATTTGATTCCAGATTCTAATAAAACCCCCGTTATATACTATCTGCCCAAAATACACAAGCGATTGAACAAACCACCAGGGAGACCCATTATTAGTGGAGTGGATTCTTTGTTCTCAAGATTAGGAGAATACATTGATCAGTTTTTGAAACCACTAGTGGTGAAGGGTAACTCTTACCTCAGGGACAGTACTCAACTCATTAACGAGTTGAAGACAATCACGGGGGTTGAAAATTGTCTATTGGCCACTATTGATGTCAACTCCCTGTATACGAGCATTACTCAGAAGGATGGATTAAAAGGGGTTGAGAAGGCCCTGTATGAAGGTTCTGATCTTAAGCATGAACAAATTTGTTTTATTTTAGAAGCATTAGAGTTGGCAATGGGGAGCAATTATTTCTGGTATCAAAAAGAATTTTATGTACAGAAAAAAGGAGTTGCCATGGGCGCTAAGTATGCCCCAAGTGTGGCAAACTTATTTATGGATCTGTTGGAGGAACGGTACATATACAGGATTAGAAGACCGGAAATTAAGTTTTACCGTCGGTATATCGACGACGTAATTATCTTGTGGAAAGAGGACTCAGATTCATTTCAGAGGTTTCTAGATGGACTCAATCATAATAAGTATGGTATTTCTTTTACTGGGAAGTTTGATTACGATTCGATAGAATATCTTAATTTACAGATTTTTAAACAGAATGGGGGGTTGTCTACAAAGACCTTTTTTAAATCTACAGACTGTAATGGGTATATACCCATCTCGAGCTGCCACCACCCAAATTGGAAAAAGAACATCCCGAAGGGACAGCTCTTGCGAATACGCAGGAACTGTCGAAACATTGAAGACTAACTTAATCAGACTGATGTTCTAATAAAGAAATTTGAGGATAAAGGATATCAACGTGACTCCCTGGTGAAAACATGAGATGAAATACAAAATCTAGATTGAGACTCCCTGTTAATGAAGGAGAAGGGGAATCAGAAGAACTCGTCGGTGGATATTTCCTTTATCACAGGTTTTAACAACCAATACAGGTCTATTGAACACATTGTGAGGAAGTATTGGCTCATTTTAAAATCTGATAGGACTCTTGGTAAAATACTCACAAAAAGACCTTGGTTTATCTATAGGAGGGCACCAACTCTCAGAAATCACCTGGTCCATAATGTCATTGACCCCCCCAAGGAAGTTAAATTGGTTTCCAATTCGAAAGGCTTCTACAGGTGTCAGAAATGCTTGGCCTGTAGAGTTAGTAAGAAACAACCTAGGAAAAGGACCTCCTTTAAGGCAAGAAATGGCAAAGAATATGAGATTAGGAAGTTGGTTACCTGTAATACCACTCATGTAACCTATATCATCGAATGTCTATGCCGATTGCAATATGTGGGCAGGACCACGAGACCCTTATGTGTACGGATTAGGGAACACATTACCAACATCAAAAAAGGGTTCCCTAAGCATAATCTCTCCAGACATTTTGATGAATTTCATCACAGGGACCCGTCTGGATTGATTTTCTATGGTATTGATACGATCAAAAACCATTGGAGGGGGGGCAGTAAGAAAATTCTGATATCGCAGAACGAGACCAGATGGATACACCGTTTAGATTGTCTGGTCCCGAGGGGATTAAATGTTGATATAGATTTAAATTGCTTTTTATCCAATTTCTAATTCACATTGTAGTCCACACTTCTGATAATTTATTCCTCCTGGATTCCCAATTTGAATGTTTATTATAGCGCTCACCCCATGGCTCCAGTGGGGAGTTCAGCCTACTCTTAGGCCACAGACCTTGGTCATACTAGTCCCATCCTTCTTTTGTCTCCTTTTTTGGTGGAATTTTGTGGCAGACATATTTTAAGGGATCCTTTATATAACAATTGTTTAGCATTTGAGGTTGGGAACTGGACCTGTCTATTGCTTATTGAGCATGGAATGCCATACGTCGTACTTTTCCATCATAGATTTTGCTGGAACCTCTCAAGTCTCCTCTTTTAGATGTACAGCCCTTTCTTGGGGGATTTTTTCTGTTAATAGTTCAATTTAGTGATTAGACATTCATTATGTTTGTTCCATCCGAGTAATTATACCCGTGGCGGTCATGTCACCGTCCCCTTCCTACTTTTTTTGGTTTTTACCTACACATTTAACCAGGTGGGAAGATACTTGTCCATACTTTTTAACATGCTGTTTTTTAATATGTTGTTTATTATTTGGATGGGTGGGTAATTGAGGTTATTTCCCATGTGTTAAATTAATTCTTTTAATTTTTATTTATGTTTTTAATATCATTTTTTAAATTTTATATAATATTCTATGTGATTAGAGTTTAATGAGTGGCATATAAGTATACATATATATACATTATTTCCCTCTTTGTTGTTCTCCTCTTATTGAAGATTAGGCCTTGTTGCTATCACATTAGTAAATCATTGTTTTTATGATATGTATGATCAATGGAGGTGCCCAACATGTCCTACCACCTTTCATCCACTAGATGGCGCCTGGGATACAGCTATAAATTTCCATAAGTCCCATTTACTGATCATGTGGGTGGGATAATAGATACTGATTGGCCGCCGCGGCACCTCCATTGACTTATAAGGATGTATGGTGTACCAAGATGGCCGTGCCTCAGATGACGTCTTGATGACAAAATGCGTAAGGCGTAGCCTCGTGGTACGCATACGTCAACCTTTCGTTTTTGTTTACGAGCAGTTCCGGTTTCAGACAGGCGGACGGTGGAATGCACGCTTCACCACGCTGCCCTCCAGGCTCGGAACCGGCTTGTGCAGCATTGCTAGCTCTTGTGTCTATGTTTCACTACTTTTTTGGATAATAAATTCATTTTTACGGACTCACGCTATGAGACATATCTTTTTTCTTGATGTACATGGATATTTAATACTGGGGAAATCGTGACACCTTTGACACCATTGAAGGATACACTACAGTGGGCTGAGGACTTCTCTCCTGGATTTAACATCGCTGGAGTCTACCTACATGCCTTTTACCCCTGCAGGGGTTGGGCTGTCTGGTGAGTGAGAGCACGAGTGGGGGTGCGGTGGAAGACGGTGGAAACCTGCAACATTAATTTCACAGTTTTTCCACACAAGGGACACATTTATAAAGTCTTTTTCCATATAGAATAAAGTTTTTTCCTGGGATGTAAAATATTTTTTTCTGAGACTTTTTTAAATACTATAATTTTTTGGGGGGGGTTTGGACCATTGTTTTCACTTAGCACTTTTTATTCATCACTGGAGTCGCTATTTGGATTTTTTACTTATTTATGCTGGGGATTTCACAATATTGGTCTAATTAGTAGATCATCATTTGTTCAGTTTTGGATTGTTTACGTATTTTGGGTACTCATATACATATTCATATTTATATAACTTTTAGCGCATTGCACTTTTATTGTATAGCACTGGGTGGACGAGCCCTTTTTGCACTATACCAAGGCTATCTATGAGCACATTGGATATACTCACATACAATTGTGTCATATTTGTGTTGTATATATGTTTTCTATAAATTACATTCTATGCACATTTAGTAGAACAGCGCCAATTCCCCTTCTCCTAAGACATTTGCTAAACAAGCCTAGCGCCTAGGCATGTTCAGACACATTTAGACATGTTTACATGTATTTAGGTACATGAAGCATTTTTTGTGCCAAAACTCTGCTGCTCCTGGATGCACTGGCTGTGGTTTCTTTTTTCTTCTTCTAAAAGCCCCTGCTTCTAAACTCCTCTAATCGCCTATATATGCATGGACACATAGGCTAACATGCAGGGATGTTTAGGGGCAGGGAAAAAATGCCAAATGCCCCTTGGAGCAGAAGAAAGTCCAACGTGCATGTGGCCTTAAAATGTTTTCATGTAAAGTGCTGCACAAACTGTTGTCGATATATAAATCCTGTATTATAATAATAAAAATAATAAAAAATGTCCCAATGGAAATGTTTTTTTATATATTTGAATATATTCATTACATAAAATGTTAAAAACAAGAAGGGAAACTCAATGAACCGTTTGGTCAGTCTTCTACTGTATGTTTCTTTCCAATCAGACATTATTGTAATGCTAAATATTACAGTTAGTTCACTGCCTGGTCCTATGAAAAATAGATCCACTATCAAGTTTTTATAGAAATATAGTGGTGTCTAGTATTATCTGATTTATGTGAATTGGCGAATATCAAACATTTGACCCTAATTATCACATGCAGATTTGTCAAATCTGTGAAGAAGAACTCCAGGCTGCCGGGACTCATGTTTGAGAATCAGAGTAGCAGAGCATCTCACAGCCCATCAGGATTATTTACTAGTCACTACTGTCTTGAGGAAGAGTTCTTTTGTGGTCTTTTGTGAAGCATTGCATTATTTTATGATGATAAATGTCATTGCTTTGTTCTGGGTGTGCTGGTAATGTTCCTCTATTCAGATGCTTTGACTGATAGTCGTGCCATTGTTTGTTCATTGCAATGTTGCCAACATACTAGATTGAAATTTACTGACACAACACCCAAAATTTACTGGCATTTACAAAACTTACAACATTTTAAGTGCAAATTTAACAATTTAGGATACAAACAAGTACAATATGCAATTAGAAATGTGATTTAAAGTAGATATTAAAGCAAAAAACATCTCTTATTTTATTTTCAATAGAGTAAGTACAGTTGTGCTCAAAAGTTTGCATACCCTGGTAGAAATTGTGAAATTTTGGCATTAATATTGAAAATGTGACTGATCATGCCGAAAAAATGTCTTTTATTTAAGGATAGCAATCACATGAAGCCATTTATTATCACATATTATTATGATTTAAAAAGGATTAAAAAAACTAATAGAAATCACCCAAATGGCCCTGATCAAAAGTTTACATACCCTAGAATGTTTGGCCTTGGTACAGACACAGAAGGTGGAACACACAGGATAAATGGCAATTAAAAGGTTAATTTCCAACATTTGTGGCTTTTTAAATCACAATTAGTGTCTATGTATAAATAGTCAATGAGTTTGTTAGCTCTCACATGGATGCACTAAGCAGGCTAGACACTGCATGACAGTAAGTAGCTCAGGGACAAGACTCAGGAGGGCAAGAAATTGATTCTTATGCTCCGTACACACGGTCGGACTTTGTTTGGACATTCCGACAACAAAATCCTAGGATTTTTTCCGAGGGATGTTGGCTCAAACTTGTCTTGCATACACACGGTCACACAAAGTTGTCGGAAAATCCGATTATTCTGAACGCGGTGACGTAAAACACGTATGTCGGGACTATAAACGGGGCAGTGGCCAATAGCTTTCATCTCTTTATTTATTCTGAGCATGCGTGGCATTTTGTCCGTTGGATTTGTGTACACGCGATTGGAATTTCTGACAACGAATTTTGTTGTCGGAAAATTTTGTATCCTGCTCTCAAACTTTGTGTGTCGGAAAATCCGATGGAAAATGTCCGATGGAGCCCACACACGGTCGGAATTTCCGACAACACGCTCCAATCGGACATTTTCCATCAGAAAATCCGACCGTGTGTACGGGGCATTACAGTGAAGGACAGCAGTGTGCAGCAGCACAAGTGATGATAGTGATGACACCTCACCAACACGTCCCCTCCCGAGTCACAGTGAAAGTTTCTTTCCATTCCAGGTGATCCCTTCAGTCCACTCTAGTCTAAACAGAACTGACAGTCCGGCTCCCATCTTGCCTTGCTCCCATCCCCCAGACCAGCACACGAGGTTACGGCCACTCCCTTGCACCATGACATCACACCACATGCTCCGGCACCGCCTCTCCCCACCAGCACCACCCAAACACATTGTAGCAAAAACTCGGATGGCCTTGGTCGGCTACATACTGAAACTGAGCATCATAGCCATATTTTTTACTGCCAATCTTTTCCTGTCACAGGCATTTACTGGCAGAAGAAAAGTGTCTGTTTTTTACTGGCTGCCAGTAAAAATACTGACAGTTGGCAACACTGGTTCATTGTAACAATCACATATGGAATCTTGAAATGCTGTAACGAATGCACTGGATTGCATGATCTACTTGAATTGTATGATACTCAACTGACTTGACAAACCTGCATACATATATTCAAAGTAAAGTATTTATGTTATACAGATTCACCGATTTTGCTTATTACTAGACTAGTGGCAAGACAATTCATTGGCACTAATAGGTTAGCTTACTAATACTTAGTACAAATGAGAATGTTACATCTATTTTAGGAAATAGGCATGTGTAAGACTACATGATTTATAGTGAGCACAAGTGTAAATGAAACTAAGTAGTTTAAATGTGAAAACCTCAGTTACTGCAGTTATTTATGGTTCAATATGTCATTATTAGGGATGAGCTTCGAGTTCGAGTCGAACCCATGTTCGACTCGAACATCGCCTGTTCGACCGTTCGTCGAATTGCGAACGTTATAGGCCGTTCGCGCCAAATTCGCGTGGCACGTCACGGTCCATAATTCACTGCGGCATCGCAGTGCATTGCTGGTTGATGATTGGCCAAGCATGCACTATGACCCGCATGCTTGGCCAATCACAGCACCATCTGTACAGAGAGCCGTAATTGGAAAAAGTCAGGGTGGCTTTGGCCAATTATGGCTCAGGGGGTTTAGTATATGCCCCACACTATATAAGGCCGCCTGTGTGGCGACCTTGTGTAGTTTGTTTCGGCAGAGAGAGATAGACAGAGAGACAGTGTCATTTGATTTAAGTTAGATTAGGCAGGCGAGTCAGTTAGCTGCACTAACAGTGTATAGTGTATATATATGCATCCTAGGTGTTATATATATATATATATATATATATATATATATATATATATATATACACACACTGTATTCAGTTTAGCTAGATAGGCAGGTGTTTTTACAGTATTTACAGTTAGTGTACTGTGTCTTTTGCACAGTGTGCACTTAAAGCTACCTGAAGGAAATTGGTGGTGTTCTTCTGATCCTATTAGTACCACAGGCTGGCAGCTGCAGTATTTACAGTTAGTGTACTGTGTCCTCTGCACAGTGTGCACCTAAAGCTACCTGAAGACAATTGCTGGTGTTCTTCTGATCCTATTAGTACCACAGGCAGGCAGCTGCAGTGTTTACAGTTAGTGTACTTTGTCCTCTGCACAGTGTGCACCTTAAGCTACCTGAAGACAATTGCTGGTGTTCTCATACTAATAATACTACAGGCAGGCAGTTGATTCTGCTAGCAGAAGTATCAGTATATATATACATCCCAGCTTTGTGCAGCTACAACTCATTGAAGGCCATTGGAATGTCTGGAAGGCCAAGAAGGAGAGGCAGACAGTCACAAGCCAATAAGAGAGGGCAAGCAGGCTCTGTGTCTAGTGCTGGTCGTGGAGACGGTGCATCCTCATCAGCACGTGGCCGTGGGACATGCTTGTCCTTTTTTTTGGCAGCTGGCCGTGTTGAGCCACAACATGCAGAAGACTTAGTAGAGTAGATGACCAAGCCATCCTCATCCTTTTCATCCTCTCTCACCCAGGCTCAGGGTACTTTGTCTAGCAAAGCAGCTGCCAACGCGGCCTCTTCCCTCGGCTCAATGGCATCAGTCAGTCCTTCCCTAGCCCCACCATGTCCTCCTGAGGAGTCCCCCGAACTGTTTGACCACAGTGTTGGGTATATGCTCCAGGAGGATGCCCAGCATTTTGAAGGCTCCGATGATGGTACCCAGCTAGAGGAAGGCAGTAACGTGAGCCCAGAGAGAGGGGGTGCCCAAGAAGGACAGCAATTTGACAGTCATGTTACCCCAGCTGCAGCATACTGCCAGGTTTGTTCCAGTGATGAGGAGGGAGAGGACGATGAGGTCACTGACTCCACGTGGGTGCCTGATAGGAGAGAGGAGGAGGAGGCACATCTCCAATGAGGCAGGATGCCCTCCAGGGGCCAGCTTAAGGGCAGCACACTGACTGCATCACACTGCAGAGCTCTGCATGTGCAGGGCGCTGCTGTCTGCTTGTTATTCGAAAAGTTCTTTGGTGTGGGCCTTTTTTGAGACAAGTGCATCAGAGCTATTTGCAATATATGTCTCAAGCGCATCTTGCGTGGCCAAAACATCACCCGCTTGGGCACCACATGCTTGACCAGACATATGTCGACCTGCCATGCAGTTAGTTGGCAAGCGTACCTAAAAGACCCACACCAAAGAACAAAGAGGACCTCTCCTTACTCCTCATCAGCTGGTATCTCCAACCCCACTATACCTTCAGTCCTCTCTGAAACCTGCACTGAGAGGAATGAAGGTGTAGAATTAGGTGTGCCACAGCCAAGTACTTGCGGGCAATCTGTTATTGGTACACCGATGTCAGATTGTACCAGGCAAATTTCCCTGCCCCAGCTGCTGCACCGCCAAAAGAAGTTCGCTCCCAGCCATCCACATGCCCAGCGGTTGAATGCTAGCTTGGCTAAATAGCTAGCACTTCAACTGCTGCCTTTTCAGTTGGTAGACTCTGCCCCCTTCTGTGAGTTTGTGGAATGTGCGGTTCCTCAGTGGCAGGTTCCCAAACGCCACTTTTTCTCATGGGAGGTGATTCCGGCTCTCTACCGGCATGTGGAAGGCAATGTCTTGGCCTCGCTGGACAGGGCGGTCAGCGGTAAGGTGCATATTTATGCTGACTCATGGTCCAGCAGGCATGGACAGGGATGTTACCTATCTTTCGCCGCGCACTGGGTGACTCTTCTGGCAGCTGGGAAGGATGCAGAACAGGGTGCAGGCGTGTTGGAGGTTGTTTCGCCACCACGCCTCCAAAATTCTACTAGTGGTGATTCTGCCACACCTCTCTCCTCCACCCCTCCTCTTCTTCTTCCTCCATGGCCTCTTACTGTGCTGATTTGTCCTCGGAACCAGCGGTGCTCCGTAGGCATTCAAGGGGCTATGCAAGCACACAGGCAAAAAGATGCCATGTGGTGCTTGAGCTGGTGTGCTTGGGGGACAGGAGCCACACTGGGGCAGAGATCCTGTCAGCTCTGCAGGGGAAGGTTCAGAGGTGGTTGATGCCATGCCAGCTTAAGCCAGGTATGGTGGTTTGCGACAATGGCATCAACCACCTCTCCGCCTTCCGACAGGGACAACTGACCCATGTGCCCTGTTTGGCTCACGTCCTTAACTTGGTGGTGCAGTGGTTCTTGGGCAGGTACCCGGGCTTACAGGATTTCCTGAGGCAGGCCAGGAAAGTCTTTGTGCATTTCCGCAGGTCATATAATGCCAGTGCTCAGCTGGCTGACCTCCAAAAGGAATTTAACCTGCCCAAGAACCGCCTAATCTGTGACATGCCCACCAGGTGGAACTCAACATTGGCCATGCTGCTGCAGCTGCACACGCAGCAAAGGGCCATCAATGAGTACCTATGCGACTATGGCACCAGGACAGGGTCAGGGGAGCTTAGTTTTTTTTCCCCACGCCAGTGGGCTATGATCAGGGATGAATGCACTGTCCTGTCACCATTTGAGGAGGCCACGAGGATGGTGAGCAGTGACAGTGCATGCATCAGTGACACTGTCCCTCCTTTCTACCTGTTGGAGCACACGCTGCGTGGAATAATGGACAGGGCACTTGAGGCAGAACAGAGGGAGGAAGAGGAGGACTTCCTTACCTCTCAAGGCCCCCTTTATCCAGACAGTGTTCTTGCATGCCCGCCGATCACACAGGAAGAGGACGAGAAGGAGGAGGAGGTATGTGTCAGCATGGAGGTTGAGCGTGGCACTCAGCCTCAGCAGCAGTCTTCAAAGGATCATTTACAGTCCGAAGAAACCCATGGACTTGTACGTGGCTGGGAGGAGGTGGCTGCGGATCATGTCATCCTTAGTGACCCAGAGGAATCTGGACCGAATGCTTCAGCAAACCTACGCTGCATGGCCTCCCTGATCCTACAAAGCCTGCAGAAGGATCCTCGTTTTTGCAGGGATGTTTAGGGGCAGGGAAAAAATGCCAAATGCCCCTTGGAGCAGAAGAAAGTCCAACGTGCATGTGGCCTTAAAATGTTTTCATGTAAAGTGCTGCACAAACTGTTGTCGATATATAAATCCTGTATTATAATAATAAAAATAATAAAAAATGTCCCAATGGAAATGTTTTTTTATATATTTGAATATATTCATTACATAAAATGTTAAAAACAAGAAGGGAAACTCAATGAACCGTTTGGTCAGTCTTCTACTGTATGTTTCTTTCCAATCAGACATTATTGTAATGCTAAATATTACAGTTAGTTCACTGCCTGGTCCTATGAAAAATAGATCCACTATCAAGTTTTTATAGAAATATAGTGGTGTCTAGTATTATCTGATTTATGTGAATTGGCGAATATCAAACATTTGACCCTAATTATCACATGCAGATTTGTCAAATCTGTGAAGAAGAACTCCAGGCTGCCGGGACTCATGTTTGAGAATCAGAGTAGCAGAGCATCTCACAGCCCATCAGGATTATTTACTAGTCACTACTGTCTTGAGGAAGAGTTCTTTTGTGGTCTTTTGTGAAGCATTGCATTATTTTATGATGATAAATGTCATTGCTTTGTTCTGGGTGTGCTGGTAATGTTCCTCTATTCAGATGCTTTGACTGATAGTCGTGCCATTGTTTGTTCATTGCAATGTTGCCAACATACTAGATTGAAATTTACTGACACAACACCCAAAATTTACTGGCATTTACAAAACTTACAACATTTTAAGTGCAAATTTAACAATTTAGGATACAAACAAGTACAATATGCAATTAGAAATGTGATTTAAAGTAGATATTAAAGCAAAAAACATCTCTTATTTTATTTTCAATAGAGTAAGTACAGTTGTGCTCAAAAGTTTGCATACCCTGGTAGAAATTGTGAAATTTTGGCATTAATATTGAAAATGTGACTGATCATGCCGAAAAAATGTCTTTTATTTAAGGATAGCAATCACATGAAGCCATTTATTATCACATATTATTATGATTTAAAAAGGATTAAAAAAACTAATAGAAATCACCCAAATGGCCCTGATCAAAAGTTTACATACCCTAGAATGTTTGGCCTTGGTACAGACACAGAAGGTGGAACACACAGGATAAATGGCAATTAAAAGGTTAATTTCCAACATTTGTGGCTTTTTAAATCACAATTAGTGTCTATGTATAAATAGTCAATGAGTTTGTTAGCTCTCACATGGATGCACTAAGCAGGCTAGACACTGCATGACAGTAAGTAGCTCAGGGACAAGACTCAGGAGGGCAAGAAATTGATTCTTATGCTCCGTACACACGGTCGGACTTTGTTTGGACATTCCGACAACAAAATCCTAGGATTTTTTCCGAGGGATGTTGGCTCAAACTTGTCTTGCATACACACGGTCACACAAAGTTGTCGGAAAATCCGATTATTCTGAACGCGGTGACGTAAAACACGTATGTCGGGACTATAAACGGGGCAGTGGCCAATAGCTTTCATCTCTTTATTTATTCTGAGCATGCGTGGCATTTTGTCCGTTGGATTTGTGTACACGCGATTGGAATTTCTGACAACGAATTTTGTTGTCGGAAAATTTTGTATCCTGCTCTCAAACTTTGTGTGTCGGAAAATCCGATGGAAAATGTCCGATGGAGCCCACACACGGTCGGAATTTCCGACAACACGCTCCAATCGGACATTTTCCATCAGAAAATCCGACCGTGTGTACGGGGCATTACAGTGAAGGACAGCAGTGTGCAGCAGCACAAGTGATGATAGTGATGACACCTCACCAACACGTCCCCTCCCGAGTCACAGTGAAAGTTTCTTTCCATTCCAGGTGATCCCTTCAGTCCACTCTAGTCTAAACAGAACTGACAGTCCGGCTCCCATCTTGCCTTGCTCCCATCCCCCAGACCAGCACACGAGGTTACGGCCACTCCCTTGCACCATGACATCACACCACATGCTCCGGCACCGCCTCTCCCCACCAGCACCACCCAAACACATTGTAGCAAAAACTCGGATGGCCTTGGTCGGCTACATACTGAAACTGAGCATCATAGCCATATTTTTTACTGCCAATCTTTTCCTGTCACAGGCATTTACTGGCAGAAGAAAAGTGTCTGTTTTTTACTGGCTGCCAGTAAAAATACTGACAGTTGGCAACACTGGTTCATTGTAACAATCACATATGGAATCTTGAAATGCTGTAACGAATGCACTGGATTGCATGATCTACTTGAATTGTATGATACTCAACTGACTTGACAAACCTGCATACATATATTCAAAGTAAAGTATTTATGTTATACAGATTCACCGATTTTGCTTATTACTAGACTAGTGGCAAGACAATTCATTGGCACTAATAGGTTAGCTTACTAATACTTAGTACAAATGAGAATGTTACATCTATTTTAGGAAATAGGCATGTGTAAGACTACATGATTTATAGTGAGCACAAGTGTAAATGAAACTAAGTAGTTTAAATGTGAAAACCTCAGTTACTGCAGTTATTTATGGTTCAATATGTCATTATTAGGGATGAGCTTCGAGTTCGAGTCGAACCCATGTTCGACTCGAACATCGCCTGTTCGACCGTTCGTCGAATTGCGAACGTTATAGGCCGTTCGCGCCAAATTCGCGTGGCACGTCACGGTCCATAATTCACTGCGGCATCGCAGTGCATTGCTGGTTGATGATTGGCCAAGCATGCACTATGACCCGCATGCTTGGCCAATCACAGCACCATCTGTACAGAGAGCCGTAATTGGAAAAAGTCAGGGTGGCTTTGGCCAATTATGGCTCAGGGGGTTTAGTATATGCCCCACACTATATAAGGCCGCCTGTGTGGCGACCTTGTGTAGTTTGTTTCGGCAGAGAGAGATAGACAGAGAGACAGTGTCATTTGATTTAAGTTAGATTAGGCAGGCGAGTCAGTTAGCTGCACTAACAGTGTATAGTGTATATATATGCATCCTAGGTGTTATATATATATATATATATATATATATATATATATATATATACACACACTGTATTCAGTTTAGCTAGATAGGCAGGTGTTTTTACAGTATTTACAGTTAGTGTACTGTGTCTTTTGCACAGTGTGCACTTAAAGCTACCTGAAGGAAATTGGTGGTGTTCTTCTGATCCTATTAGTACCACAGGCTGGCAGCTGCAGTATTTACAGTTAGTGTACTGTGTCCTCTGCACAGTGTGCACCTAAAGCTACCTGAAGACAATTGCTGGTGTTCTTCTGATCCTATTAGTACCACAGGCAGGCAGCTGCAGTGTTTACAGTTAGTGTACTTTGTCCTCTGCACAGTGTGCACCTTAAGCTACCTGAAGACAATTGCTGGTGTTCTCATACTAATAATACTACAGGCAGGCAGTTGATTCTGCTAGCAGAAGTATCAGTATATATATACATCCCAGCTTTGTGCAGCTACAACTCATTGAAGGCCATTGGAATGTCTGGAAGGCCAAGAAGGAGAGGCAGACAGTCACAAGCCAATAAGAGAGGGCAAGCAGGCTCTGTGTCTAGTGCTGGTCGTGGAGACGGTGCATCCTCATCAGCACGTGGCCGTGGGACATGCTTGTCCTTTTTTTTGGCAGCTGGCCGTGTTGAGCCACAACATGCAGAAGACTTAGTAGAGTAGATGACCAAGCCATCCTCATCCTTTTCATCCTCTCTCACCCAGGCTCAGGGTACTTTGTCTAGCAAAGCAGCTGCCAACGCGGCCTCTTCCCTCGGCTCAATGGCATCAGTCAGTCCTTCCCTAGCCCCACCATGTCCTCCTGAGGAGTCCCCCGAACTGTTTGACCACAGTGTTGGGTATATGCTCCAGGAGGATGCCCAGCATTTTGAAGGCTCCGATGATGGTACCCAGCTAGAGGAAGGCAGTAACGTGAGCCCAGAGAGAGGGGGTGCCCAAGAAGGACAGCAATTTGACAGTCATGTTACCCCAGCTGCAGCATACTGCCAGGTTTGTTCCAGTGATGAGGAGGGAGAGGACGATGAGGTCACTGACTCCACGTGGGTGCCTGATAGGAGAGAGGAGGAGGAGGCACATCTCCAATGAGGCAGGATGCCCTCCAGGGGCCAGCTTAAGGGCAGCACACTGACTGCATCACACTGCAGAGCTCTGCATGTGCAGGGCGCTGCTGTCTGCTTGTTATTCGAAAAGTTCTTTGGTGTGGGCCTTTTTTGAGACAAGTGCATCAGAGCTATTTGCAATATATGTCTCAAGCGCATCTTGCGTGGCCAAAACATCACCCGCTTGGGCACCACATGCTTGACCAGACATATGTCGACCTGCCATGCAGTTAGTTGGCAAGCGTACCTAAAAGACCCACACCAAAGAACAAAGAGGACCTCTCCTTACTCCTCATCAGCTGGTATCTCCAACCCCACTATACCTTCAGTCCTCTCTGAAACCTGCACTGAGAGGAATGAAGGTGTAGAATTAGGTGTGCCACAGCCAAGTACTTGCGGGCAATCTGTTATTGGTACACCGATGTCAGATTGTACCAGGCAAATTTCCCTGCCCCAGCTGCTGCACCGCCAAAAGAAGTTCGCTCCCAGCCATCCACATGCCCAGCGGTTGAATGCTAGCTTGGCTAAATAGCTAGCACTTCAACTGCTGCCTTTTCAGTTGGTAGACTCTGCCCCCTTCTGTGAGTTTGTGGAATGTGCGGTTCCTCAGTGGCAGGTTCCCAAACGCCACTTTTTCTCATGGGAGGTGATTCCGGCTCTCTACCGGCATGTGGAAGGCAATGTCTTGGCCTCGCTGGACAGGGCGGTCAGCGGTAAGGTGCATATTTATGCTGACTCATGGTCCAGCAGGCATGGACAGGGATGTTACCTATCTTTCGCCGCGCACTGGGTGACTCTTCTGGCAGCTGGGAAGGATGCAGAACAGGGTGCAGGCGTGTTGGAGGTTGTTTCGCCACCACGCCTCCAAAATTCTACTAGTGGTGATTCTGCCACACCTCTCTCCTCCACCCCTCCTCTTCTTCTTCCTCCATGGCCTCTTACTGTGCTGATTTGTCCTCGGAACCAGCGGTGCTCCGTAGGCATTCAAGGGGCTATGCAAGCACACAGGCAAAAAGATGCCATGTGGTGCTTGAGCTGGTGTGCTTGGGGGACAGGAGCCACACTGGGGCAGAGATCCTGTCAGCTCTGCAGGGGAAGGTTCAGAGGTGGTTGATGCCATGCCAGCTTAAGCCAGGTATGGTGGTTTGCGACAATGGCATCAACCACCTCTCCGCCTTCCGACAGGGACAACTGACCCATGTGCCCTGTTTGGCTCACGTCCTTAACTTGGTGGTGCAGTGGTTCTTGGGCAGGTACCCGGGCTTACAGGATTTCCTGAGGCAGGCCAGGAAAGTCTTTGTGCATTTCCGCAGGTCATATAATGCCAGTGCTCAGCTGGCTGACCTCCAAAAGGAATTTAACCTGCCCAAGAACCGCCTAATCTGTGACATGCCCACCAGGTGGAACTCAACATTGGCCATGCTGCTGCAGCTGCACACGCAGCAAAGGGCCATCAATGAGTACCTATGCGACTATGGCACCAGGACAGGGTCAGGGGAGCTTAGTTTTTTTTCCCCACGCCAGTGGGCTATGATCAGGGATGAATGCACTGTCCTGTCACCATTTGAGGAGGCCACGAGGATGGTGAGCAGTGACAGTGCATGCATCAGTGACACTGTCCCTCCTTTCTACCTGTTGGAGCACACGCTGCGTGGAATAATGGACAGGGCACTTGAGGCAGAACAGAGGGAGGAAGAGGAGGACTTCCTTACCTCTCAAGGCCCCCTTTATCCAGACAGTGTTCTTGCATGCCCGCCGATCACACAGGAAGAGGACGAGAAGGAGGAGGAGGTATGTGTCAGCATGGAGGTTGAGCGTGGCACTCAGCCTCAGCAGCAGTCTTCAAAGGATCATTTACAGTCCGAAGAAACCCATGGACTTGTACGTGGCTGGGAGGAGGTGGCTGCGGATCATGTCATCCTTAGTGACCCAGAGGAATCTGGACCGAATGCTTCAGCAAACCTACGCTGCATGGCCTCCCTGATCCTACAAAGCCTGCAGAAGGATCCTCGTTTTTGTGGTATCAAGGGGAGGGGTCATTACTGGCTGGCAACCCTCCTTGTTCTACATTACAAGGGTAAGGTTGCGGACCTTATCTTGCCATTGCAGATGGAGCAGAGGATGAAACATCTTCGGGAGGCCTTCCAGAAAGGTTTTTCAGAGCCTGGGAGGTTACAATTTCCAGGTCCTCCTGGACAACGTGTTGCTGAGGCTTCGGTCAGTCACAAAAGGAGCGGTGGAGAAGGTGGCCATCTGACCGATGCATTCAGAAAATTTTTTAGTCTGCAGCCCCAAGGTCTGATCGGTTCCAGCAACCATCACCAGCGTATGATTCACATGGTGCACCTCCACCAGTGGCCAAGGCCCAATTTGTTTAACAGGGGAGAGTAATTATAATTTTTGCTGCAATACTTTGCAGCAGGTCTCATTCCTGCGCTCCAACTATAGCATCTGTGAGGGGTTGCAGTGTTGTGGCACCAGTGCCTAAGGCCCAATTTTTCTGCCCCTGTTCAACAGGGACATGTAATTACAATTTTTGATATAATATTTCACAGCAGGGCTCTTTCCAGCACCCACCAAGAGTAACTGTGAGGGCTTACAGTGTTGTGGCATCAGCACCACCACCAAAGGCCCAATTTTTCTGCCACTGTTCAACAGGTGCATGTAATTACAATTCTTGATATAATATTTCACAGCAGGGCTCTTTCCAGCACCCACCAAGAGTAACTGTGAGGGCTTACAGTGTTGTGGCAACACCAACACCTAAGGCCCCAATTTCTGCAGAGTATATAGGGCAGGCCCCTACTTTCAAACATCCAACTTGCAAACGAATCCTACTTGCAAATGGAAGGAGACAATAGGAAGTGAGATGATTGCATATATGTATGTATATGTTATATGGGTGTGTGTATATGTATATACACGTTTAAAAAAAAAACTGGCTGGTTCAGGCAGTTCAGTAAAATAAAAATGGCTTTATACAGCAAAACAAACAGAAGAAAAGGACTGGCTTGTCTTGTCACACAGGTGCAGAGATAGGAAAAGTTCAGTCTCTTTACCCAACAGGCTGATATATAAACAAAGTACATGACTCTAGTGCCCCGTACACACGGTCGGACATTGATCGGACATTCCGACAACAAAATCCTCGGATTTTTTCCGACGGATGTTGGCTCAAACTTGTTTTGCCTACACACGGTCGCACAAAGTTGTCGGAATTTCCGATCGCCAAGAACGCGGTGACGTCAAGCACATCCGACGAGACTAGAAAAGGCCAGTTCAGAACCAAGCGCGGCACTCTTTGGGCTCCTTTTGCTAATCTCGTGTTAGTAAAAGTTTGGTGAGAGACGATTCGCGCTTTTTCAGACTCGTGGCTTTCAGATCGTTTTCTGCCGTTCAGTTTGTGCTTGTGGGTTTGTATCTGCTCTTCAGTGCGTGCAGTCAGTTCGTATTGGAGTTTTCTGTGCGATCTTGTCCGCTCGTTGCTGTTTTTCAGGTCGCTCTTCACAGGCCTTGCTGTTCTTCAGTGCGTTCTGTTACTTCGTTCTGAGCAGCCGACCGTTTTCTAGCCATGTTTCGTATGCGTACTCCTCGTAGAGTTCGTGCTGTGCGGGGGCTTGGTGTTGGGGTCCTGACCTTGACACAAGTCCAGTCCATGAACAGGGCGAGGAGGAGTTCATGGACCAAGAATTGGTTGCTTCAGCGTGACCAGTTCTGTCACATGCCTTTGCTCCGTGAGATCCGTGAGAATAATCCTGATGATTTCAGGAACTTTCTCAGGATGACGGACCCCGTGTTTCACCGTCTGCTGGCTTCGCTGACCCCCTATATCAGCAGGCAGGATACCTGCATGAGGCAAGCCATCACTCCGGAGCAGAGGTTGGTCGCTACCTTGCGGTATTTGGCCACAGGGAGAAGCCTGCAGGACCTCAAGTTCTCGACAGGCATCTCTCCCCAGGCTCTGGGGATCATTATCCCAGAGACCTGTTCTGCCATCGTACAGGTCCTGCAGAAGGAGTATATGAAGGTAAGATTTTTATCCTTTTATATCACATTTCATTGTATTGAATGTTTGATAATATATTGTATTTCTTTCCTCATTCCCTAATTACCATGATTGTATTATGCTGTGAATGTCCCCTTTGTCCTCATGCATGCTGGATTTTTCTGTAATTATTATTTTAGGTCCTTCATACATATTTTGCCCTATATTCACCTCATGTAGTCACTTAACAATGTATTTTATCAGCTCCATAGTAGTGCTTTACCCCAAACACCCCATAAAATGTTTTGAAATGTTATTTTTGATTTAAATTCAGGCAGAGGGCCAGAGGCTTTTTTTTGTGGTGTCCCCAAATTTTTTGTAACCCTCCCTCCCCCCAACTGCTAAGTCAGCTGATCCCAATTCTCTATTCTCTATCATCTATCTGCTGACTTTGCCAAACCCATACACACTATACCCACCTCTTTAGTGCTCAGATTTATGGATGAATTCCCCAAAGCATGTAGTGCAAGGGCCTGCCTGTATACTTTCCAATGGTACTGTTTAAAGTTCTTGTATCCTATTATGATCTTGATAGGTAATAGCAGAATGTCCAAATGTGCTCAAATGTGTACAGTGTGTATTTATATCTTTGTATTATGACACTTCTTACCTGTCCAGTGGGCTGCCAATAGTGTAACTAAGGAGGGGCTGTTCCAAGTAATACCCTGTATTTAGGCATTCATCTCTCAATGAAGTGAAGAGGGTTACCTGTCCAAGATTTCCACACACCCCCTATAATGTTAGAAATGGCCCATGAGAGGGGGGGGGGAATATGATAGGTGTACCTTATACTTTGTTGTTGTTAAATTCCCCTTAATAAATGCTATCTGGAGGTTGACCCATAATGTTTGTGTCTAATCTGCTTGCCAGGTTTCTGTGAAAAAATAGTAATGTTTATTGTTTTTTCCTCAACAGTTTCCTTCAACGCCACAGGAATGGCAGACTGTGGCCTCCCACTTTGCCCAGCGGTGGGACTTTCCTAACTGCGGAGGGGCAATTGATGGGAAACACGTCCACATCGTCCCACCACCCAACTCGGGTTCGTACTATTATAATTACAAGGGGTTTAATAGTATAGTGATGTTGGCGGTGGTGTCGGCTAATTACGACTTCTTGTATGTGGACGTTTGGAAGAATGGCCGGATGTCCGATGGTGGAGTGATCGCCCAGACGGAGTTCTACAGGCGTCTCCAGAATGGCAGCTTGGACTTGCCACCTCCAGAGGACAATGTTGAAGGTCTCCCATTTGTGTTCGTTGCTGATGAAGCATTTGCGCTGGGGGACCACCTGATGCGGCCATTCCCGATGAGGACCCTCACCCCGGAACAGAGGGTTTTTAATTACCGGCTGGCCAGAGCCCGAAGAGTGGTGGAGAACACATTTGGAATCCTGGCCAGCCGGTTCTGATTATTTATGACACCCATCCATATGGCGGAGTATAAACTGAACCATATAATACTTGCCTGCTGTGTTCTCCATAATTTTCTACGAAAACATTCAGCCAACTATGCTGGCTCAGTTGGGCCTGAGGCCGGAATCCCAAATACATCAACAATGAAGGCACTTGAAAGCGGCCGTCCTGGCTTGCCCTCCCTGAATGCCCGTGATGTCCGGTTACGATACCTGGAGTTCTTTGCGGGTAGTGGGGCTATCAATATGCCAGACAATCTGTGACACCTTTTTCAAATAAAAAACAACCAAAAGCAATTCTTGGTGGACATTTACTGCTTGTGTTTGTTTTAGCTGACCCTGACAGAAATGTGTTGAGTGCAGAAAATGTCGTGATTGGGTAACCTTATAAAGAATAGTGTTGGCTGATACTTCCTAAATGCAAAAACACATTTCACTCCAAGTGCACTTGCAACTGCACTGAACCTGCACTTGTAGTGCAAAGTGTATTTGCCCTTAGCAAATAACCCCCATTTTTGCATAAAACAGCAATTACATCACTCCAAAAGTGTTGTAGCGTTGAGACAATAATCCACACATTCTTGAGTAAGGCACTTTTTTATACCTGCACAATGACATGTGCATTTACCAAAGGTTTTTTAAAACAAAACAACATGTTTGTTGTATAACAATTTTTTGGGGGGGGCATTATCAAAAATCGAAATATCCATTTCAGATAAAACAGGCCTGTGTAAAACCAACAAGAAAGCCAAAAAACTAGAACTTACAAAGTTCACATTAGGTAAAACCTGAAGGCTATATCAGACATCAGTATTTAGGAACTGGGTTTGATATAGCGTTCAGATGGGGGGAAATCACCCCTGGAAAAGCCAAATTTGGAAGATGCACACCAATTTACGAATGTCAACATGTGCTATCTGCCATCAGGGGGGATCAAGGGACGTGTTTTGGGGGAGCAAGCCCTTCCTCAAAGCTACTTTATAATTGAAGAAGGGGGTGCACCCCCAAAACGCGTCCATTGATCTCCTGTGATGGCAGATAGCACATGTTGGCACACTGTGTGCATCCTCCAAATTTGGCTTTTCTAAACATTGTAAAAATTTTAGTAACATAAAACAGGTGATTTTGTGGGGTTTAAATTCGCCCCAAAACATCAATGATGTTATTATTTTTTTTAATAACATCAGTGATTTGTTGCTGGATGTTTTGCAATTGGAGATTACATCCCATGATCTCCCCAATCAGTATCTGGGCACTTTCAGATGTGAAACGTTCTGGATCCCGATCACCTAAAAAGAGATAAAGAACAAAAAAAACAGGTCTCAAAAATCTGCTAACATCCATCTCTTTTACCTGAGCCTGTGGTTGCAGACACTCACCTGTTGTGGTGCCAATCTCCACCACATCTTCTTCTTCCTCCTGCTCTTCTTCTTGGGTAGGTATTTTCCCTTCTTCCAGAGGGGGGGGGGCTCTGGTCTCCTGGGATGAGGAGTGACCTCCGAGTCTTTTCTCCCCTATGTAAAACAAAAATGGTATAATTAGCACACAGATATTTGATGGCAGAACTAGAAATAGGAAACATTGCTTGGAAGTGGGGTACAATTGTCTATGTTAGCCGAGTTCAAGGATGTATATTTTTTATTGCCCTTTGTTAGGCTGCAATACTTTACCTGTTTGGTACAAGCTTCACAGATGTAGCCCCCCCTATAGTATACACTGGAGCACCTGTGTGCCCCCCCTAATAAAAATGGTGTTCTTGTGTCCCACACTAGTGCTCCAGTGTCCAGATGTGAAAACAGCTGCTCTGTGTCCTCTCCTTACACACAATCTAGTTTGCATTTCATTCTAGTAACAAACCCATCTACACAAACAAATATTTTGCATCCAAGTAGGCCCAAAAAAAATGTGGGAAAATGCATATGGCCTAAACAATGGTGTTCTAGAGGCCGAAAGAAAAAATGTTTGATACGAATGAATAATGGGCCCATGAACATTAAAGTTGCCCTTTTAAACGTTACAATTACTAAAAGCATATGGAGCAGAACGAACGGAATAAAGACAGAAAGAATATGAACACAGCACAACTACTTACTTTTTTGCAGCACTCTCCGGATCTTTCGGTACTGCTCTGGCTCTCTCAACTTCAGGTCCGACCACCGCTTCCTGAGCTGATCTTTAGATCTTCGTACCCCGAAATTCCGCTCAAGACTTCTGACCACTTTACCAATGATTTTGGCCTTTCTGATGTTGGGGTGGGGGTAAGGCCCATATTTTCCGTCATAGTCGGACTTCTTCATGATGTCGACCATCTCCAACATCTCCCCAAACGACATATATGTGGCCTTAAAACGTCTCCTTCTGGATCGGGACGTGCCTGGATCCGGGCTTTCCTCCTCCTCCTCGTTGTTAGAATTAGCACGCACCTGTTGTAACTCCGCCATCATGCTCTTCCCCCACTGCGTCGAACGAAAAGGGGCGGGGAATAGAATAGAAAGAACGTCAGGGGCGGGCGGAGTTACACACATGCGCAGTGTGTATAAAGCGTAACATGCGTGCGTATTACATACGATCTGTGAGCGGAGGAAGGAGCATTGGACGCGCCGATCGTAAGAACGAAGGTAAGAGACAAACTTGGGCCTATAGTGCTTCTAGATTGAGGCCTATATTGTAACAAGATTAGGAGAGTTTGGTGTGACATTAGGCTTTGTCTTGTGTTGTGTCTTGCAGTGAACATGGATATGTTAATGAGAGATACTGACTTCATGTCACTATTCATTGATATGCTAAGTGAGCTGCCCTGTCTGTGGGAGATTACCCACCCCCATTTCAAGAACCAAGCAAAGAGGAAGGCAGCACTGGAGCAATTGTGTGAAATTGTGAAGCAGGTGATCCCCACGGCAGACATCACCTATTTAAAGATATTAATTGGTTGCCTGAGGAGCACATATCTGAGGGAGCGCACTAAAGTCCTGGATTCACAGAGATCCGGAGCAGCAGGTGACATCTATGTCCCCAGGATGTTGTACTACCACAGGCTGCATTTTCTGGCAGGCCAGACTGAACCGAGGCCATCCCTCTCCAGTCTTCCTTCCACGCTTCCTTCCCCCCCGGCTGAGGCTTCTGACGCCCAACCTGGGCCTTCCAGGCCATATGTGGAGGAGCCCAGATTGAGCCAGGTATAGCATTCCTCTAAATATTTCTGCTTGTCCAATCAATGATGTTACCTAGATGTTAGTTGGGAGTA